>CM021106.1:448282594-448409492 GCA_007115665.2 Sequoiadendron giganteum
TCATGTCTTTGGTTTAGAAGGGTTTTCTATAGATTTACCTAAAACGTCTATGATGCATATTCATGTGCGTTCACTATTCTAGTTAACTGCGATGGTTGTGTGTAGAATTCTGAGTCATCCAAATGTGTAGTGGATATGGATGTGCATGTGTGTTTTGGAAACACGGTGGTTTTGCAGGTTTTGCACGATCAAGTAAAACTTGTGGTTTGTGGAGCTGCTGTTAAACTATTTTCTAGACCCTAGCTTTTGGGGTGTGACTAGATGAGATAGTTGCAGTTTGACATGTTTGAGGAGGTACGATGTCTTCTCTGCATGGGAGTGTTGGTATGTGTTTTTCATTCAACATTCTTCTGGTGTTTTCTTGATGGTTTCGTAGACTATGGTGCTTGGGTTGTGGACGTGATTGGCGAATTAGATCTGAGCTTGATCTGGTGTTTCAGTCATGTTATCTAAATGGGTTTTCTCTTTGAGATCTCAGTTGTGCAGTTTCCAGTGCGATGATAGATTTGCAAGGTTTTTCACTAGTTGCATCTATGAGTTGTGCAATGTTGTGGGTTGTCTTTAGCTACATGTTTTTTTTGAGTCAACTCAGAAGTGAATTGCCAATATCCATGAGGTTGCTTCAGTGGTGGTGTAGATCTGTTAGCTAGCCTTGTTTGTGGCTACTTGTGCATTGGTGTAGCTGTTTTGAGATGTGAGGAGGAATGGTGTTTAGGTACCTAGATAGTCGGTTATGGGGACCTATAGCATGTGTATCATGATGGCATGAAAAGCTTGATACACTGGTTAGTGTAAGCTTTTGACAGTGATAATGCGGTCTACGTGGTTTGGAGATAGTACTCCTCGACATTGTTGTTAGATGGACATGTTGTCGTTTGTACCTAGAGATTTTCAGATCAGCAAATGGTTGGTCATGGTGCTTGGAAAGCTCGGTTCCACGTTCACTAGGAGCTTTAGTAGTGACTATGTATTCATCACTTGGTGGTGAATGATCTTATTTGGTGTTGCAGATGTTTCTAGTAGGGCTCTTAGACCCTATTGTTGTAGAAGAGCTCTTTCACATTTCCATGGGCACTATTTGAGGATGTGAAGCATCCTAGAGCCATGGAGGACTCTTGCGAGTCTTTGGTTGAGGTGTTGGTGGTGCTTGACAGGTGATCTTGGTTTAGATTTTGTTTGCTTTATGTCATTGTATACTCTTGTTTGGGCATTAGAGTTTTGACATGATGCATTGCTCTTGAGACCTTGGTATGTTCGCCTAGAGCATGGGATCTCATAAGGGGGATGGTAAGATCATGATTTCATGATAAGTTTCTGATTCCCAAGTTTGGAGCTTTCACAGTGGTCTGGTGTTTCTCTGTGTTTTGAGTGTACTGGTCATATGCTTGAGAACTTCATGTTCGCTACAGTAATGCAGATTTGAGTTTAGCATGAGATGATCATTTGTTGGTGCTCATAGATACATGGAGAAATAGGTGAGGCTATTGTTACTATTTACAGTTGAAAGTCTGAGTAGCCTGCACCTTGGTTGAACGCGAGTTCAAAAAAGACCGATAAGGAGATTGTTCTTGGATAAGTCATGGCAACTGTTATATCCTGGAGGAGCATCTTTTTCCCTTTGGTCTTCTCGGCAGTGAAGTTCTTCTGAGAGGTGTTTGCCCATTATATCTTTCAGATGTGTTTTTAATGCTTGCTTTCATGATATGGATCTTGATTTGTTGTTTAAGTTTTTGGAGGATCCAAAGTGAAAGGTGGATAACATAGTTTATCTCCTGGTGCTTTTGAGAATTGGTAGGAGATAATAATATGGGTTGGTTTGATCTTCTTTGAGAGGCTTCCCTTTGGGATGTGAAGGAGGTCATACTAGACATAACTAGCATTTAGAAGTGTGTAGAAGGGCATGTTTGGTTTGCAGGTTTGCATATCATTGTGGATGTTCCTTGGTACTACATGGTTATGCTCTTCTATGTGTTGTGATTTGTGGACTTGGTATGCCTGGATCACTTGTGATGGTGCCTTGTTTGCTGGGATGCTAATGAAGAGACGCGTTGAATGTGCTCATTCTAGTTCTTTGCATTCATCTGGACATTGCCCATGCAGTGGGAGCTCCTAGATGTGTTTGGTCTTCTTGACTAGTTGGCACATGGTGCTTGTATTCTGTAGTTGATGGGTGGATATGTGATGGCATGAGTTTACTGATGTGCACACCTTGGAGGTATGGGTGATTGTATGGATTAGCATGAGCTGTGTGTGCTATTTTCAGTCACATGGGTTTTGATCAGTTGGATGGGGGCAATCAATTTTCTGGTTGTTGTTCTAGCTGGTGGTTTATCTTGTTCTGGAGAATGACTTCACATTTGTGTTCACGATCGGGAAAATTTGAAGTTGTTGCATTGTTGCTTTTGTATAGCTGGTGAGCACAGTGGAGTGGTGGCAGTCTGATCCCTTTGCCCTCTGAAGGATTTGATGCTTGTGTTCTAGAGACTAGTACAATTTTGCCTTGGCTTGTTCCTTTTTCTTGTGAAGGATGGTTGGAACTGTTTCCTGTGTTGGTGGACATCTCGGATGTCGTTGCAGGTGTCTTGTTTGGAGCGTGGAAGCATGGTGGAGAGATACTTTGTGTTCGGGTTCTGGAGGAAGCCAACAAGTCTTTGTCAAGTGGGAGATTATTGGAAATATGTGCCTCAATCTCGCTGGCTTGTACCACTTTGGTCCAGGGGACTTCATGTGTTCAACCTTTTCCTCGTCTCGAAGACTCTATTCGATCAGTGAGACTCCTGGTGGTGTTTCAGGGATGACACGACAGGTCTGGCTTGGTGGCATTTCTTATCGGCTAGCAATCACTACCAGCGGGAGTCTTTGTGTTGTTCCACCGATGGGCCGATGCGGCAGGCGATCTCATATCAGCGGGTGACATTTCATGTCCCACTGATATGTCGATATGCATTGAGTGATTGAAGTTGGACCAAGCGGTGAAGAACCTGATCAACGACTATGGAGGCTTTGATCCAATGGTGTCCATAGCATTTCACGACATCCTAATGCAAGTACCACTGAGAAATTTTTGGTTGAGCGAAATTGCTTGTGCGTTTGATGCATGGTGGTGAGTTAAGTGGTGTGCGCAACAGAAGGATGGTGGGTCCCAAACATTTATGTTGTGTTGGCAGGTCATGGATACTTGTTAGTGTCTCGAGAGTTCCTTGGGGAATATAGAGGATGCCACTTGAGATTCCTCGAAGGAGCTCTAGCGGCTTACACGTGGCTCGGTGGGACCCAAGTGTGCTCTAAGCAGAGAGCAGAAGCAGTGGGCATGTGGCTGCTTCGAAAGCTGGTTTCAGGCGGGCTCAAGGGAATCTTGGAGATTCCCTCCTTGGTGTCTCGAAACTTCCTTGAGCGACAATCACATGGCTTGTGGGATCCGATAAAGCTGGTGGTCAGTGTTTTAATGATAGCAATTGATTGCCACCCCGAAATGGTTAGCGATGGAGCTCAGGGCGACTGATCTGCAAGCGGCGGACAAATGGCAGCATGACACGTGGCGAAATCTCATTGGTTGATTTTGCATCATTTTTGCAAATTAACTAGTGATCAAAAGCTTGTGGGCGCGTCTCGAGGGTTTGATCTGAGTGCAAATTTATTGTAGGGTGGATCAATGTCAGTTGCTAGGGAGGTACACGCAACTTGAGATGGTGAAACTTGTTGGTGGGGTATTATGAGACCCTGATGGCCATTTGGTGGGTATGCAAATTTGACCAGAAGCTGAGAGGTCAGCCTCAGGCTGATGTAATGTTGATTGATGCTGAGCCGGAAGGCAAGCCCAGATGTTGATCAATAGTAAGCCAAAGCTGAGAAGCTGAAGCTAAAAGCAGAGCAAGCCAATAGAGATCAAATCAAAAGATCGACAGATCGATAGATCCATGATCGGTGAGATTGGTCAGAGATCGAAGAGTGTGTGTTTGAGCAATATGCACAAAGCATTGTAACCGCGAACACTGAGACTCTCAGAACCTAGGAAGATGTGAACCTGAGGTGGCCACTAGGCTATGCCTGCTGAAAGGATGGCTATGCAAATGGGATGAAGAGTTGAAGGGAACCTTCACTGTATGTCTTGTGAAGATATTATAACAGTGCAAGGTTGCAGATCTATGTTGTTTCCTGTATTTCTCTAGATGAACAAGATGTAACTCCTGTAATGGCTATGAGCCTGATATTGTATTGTAACTATTTAGTTGCTGAATAATACAATGGCTCTATCTTTTGGAGTGTGGGGTTTTTTATCTGAAAGGGTTTTCCCCACGTAAATCTACGTGTTCATTTGTTTGTCTGTTCATGGTGTTGAATCTGGTTTAAGTTTGCATGTGCTTTTCTCAGAAGGATCAATGGGGGAGAACTACTGTGCCTGTTTTTGCTTTATGGCATAGTTGTTAGTGCTTCTGGAGTGATTTAGAAATGAAAGTCACTAAGGCACTACTGGTTTTAGACTTTAATTCTGAAACGTTCTCATACGGTAAGCCCAAAAAGTGGTATCAGAGCTGGTTAAGGGAGGTCAAGGTTTGTTCATGATACCAACAAGTGGTATCAGAGCCTTTTTCTGGATGCTAATTATGGGCATTTCTCTTGTGAGGATTTCTGAGCCTGGAAAGCTTGAGGAAATCTGGAGGAATCGACTGATGTTTGATCTTTCCAATGAGTAAGATTTCCTGCTCTTTTGATTCAACACGCAACATGAAAGACATAAGAGGTTTTGGAGTTGATCATATTGTGGCAATGTGGTCTGAGGCTCCTGTTTGGCAACAAATGATCTTGATGCAAGGGGTGTGAGTTTGTGCTTATGGTTGTGTTGCAGCAAATCGTGGTTCATACTGGGTGTCTGTGTGAGATGCTCCCTGACGACATGGAGTTGCTTGGGCTGATGTTCTGCCATGGACTATTGTGAATGTGCGGGGTGTTTTGACTTAGCATTGAAGGTGTTTTCTTTATTGCCCTGATTGCATGAAGGCTATGAAGTTGATCTGAGTGGTCTAAAACTTATGAATAGCCTGGCTCTCTCGCATGCATGTGCATGGTTGTGGTTTTTTGAATTGGTCTAGAGTAGGCCTGGAGTTCTTGTTTACCTCTACCTTGTACTCACATGTTTTAGATTCATGTCTTTGGTTCTGAAGGGTTTTCTGTAGATTTTCCTAAAAAGTATATGATGCATATTCATGTGCGTTCACTATTCTGGTTAACCATCATGGTTGTGTGTAGAATCCCGAGTCGTCCAGATGTGCTATGGATATGGATGTGCATGCATGTTTTGGAAACACGGTGGATTTGTAGGTTTTGCATGGTCAAGTAAAACTTGTGGTTTGTGGAGTTGTTGTTAAACTATTTTCTAGACCCTAGCTTTTGGGGTGTGACTGGATGAGATAGTTGCAGTTTGATATGTTTGAAGAGGTGTGATGTCTTCTCTGCATGGGAGTGTTGGTAGTGTTTTTCATTCAACATTCTTGTGGTGTTTGCTTGCTGGTTTCTTAGACTATGGTGTTGGGTTGTGGACATGATTAATGAATCAGATCTGAGCTTGATCTGGTGTTTGAGTCATGTTTTCTACATGGGTTTTCTCTTTGAGAATCTCAGTTGTGCAGTTTCCAGTGCGATGATAGATTTGCATGGTTTTTCACTAGTTGCATCTACGAGTTGTGCAATGTTGTGGGCTATCTTTACCTACTTTTTTGTTGTGAGTCAACTTGAAAGTGGATTGTCAATATCCATGAGGTTGCTTCAATGGTGGTGCATATCTGTTAGCTGGCCTTGTCTGTGGCCACTTGTGTGTTGGTGTAGCTGTTTTGAGATGCGAGGAGGAATGGCATTTGGGTACTTGGATAGTCAGATATGGGGACCTATAGCATGTGTATCATGATGTCATGGAAAGATTGATACACTGGTTAGTGTAAGCTTTTGATAGTGATAATGCAGTCTACGTGGTTCAGAGACCTTGGTACTGCTCGATGTTGTTGTCAGATGGACATGTAGTTTGTACCTGGAGTTTTTTGGATTTGCAGATGGTTGGTCATGGTGCTTGGAAAGCTCGATGCCACGTTCAGTGATAGTTTTAGCAGTGACTGTGTATTCATCACTTGGTGGTGAATGATCTTCTTTGGTGTTGCAGATGTTTCTAGTAGAGCTCTTAGACCCTGTTGCTACAGAAGAGCTCTTTCGCATGTGCATGGGCACTATTTGAGGATGTGTAGCATCCTTGAGCCATGGAGGACTCTTGCGAGTCTTTGGTTGAGGTGCTGGTGGTGCTTGACAGGTGATGTTGGTTTAGATTTTGTTTGCTTTATGTCATGGTATACTCTTGTTTGCACATTAGAGTTTTGGCATGATGCATTGCACTTGAGACCTTGGTATGTTCGCCTAGAGCATGGGATCTCCTAAGGGGGATGGTAAGCTCATGATGTCATGATAAGTTCTTGATTCCTAGGTTTGGAGCTTTGATAGTGGTCTAGTGTTTCTCTGTGTTTTGAGTGCATTGGTCATGTGCTTGAGAACTTCATGTTTGCTGTAGTAATGCAGATTGGAGTTTAGCATGAGATGATCTGTTGTTGGTGCTCATGGATACATGGAGAAATAGGTGAGGTTGTTGTTACTGTTTACAGTTGAAAGTCCTAGTAGCCTGCACCTTGGTTGAATGCGAGTTCAATAGAGACCGATAAGGAGATTGTTCTTGGATAATTAACGGCGATTGTTATATCCTGGAGGAGCATCTTTTTCCTTTTGGTCTTCTCAGCAGTGAAGTTCTTCTGAGAGGTATTTTCCCATTATATCTTTCAGATGTGTTTTTTATGCTTGCTTTCATGATATGGATCTTGATTTGCTGTTTAAGTTTCTAGAGGATCCATAGTGAAAGGTGGATAGCATAGTCTATCTCCTGGTGCTTTTGAGAATTGGTAGGAGATAAGAATATGGGCTAGTTTGATCTTATTTGAGAGGCTTCCCTTTGGGATGTGAAGGAGGTCATACTGGACACAGCTAACATTTAGAAGTGTGTACAAGGGCATGTTTGGTTTGCAGGTTTGCATATCATTGTGGATGTTCCTTGGCACTACATGGTTATTCTCTTCTATGTGTCATGATTGGTGGTCTTGGTATGCCTGGATCACTTGTGATGGTGCCTTGTTTGCTGGGATGCTAACGAAGAGACGCGTTGAATGTGCTCATTCCAGTTCTTTGCATTCATCTGGACATTGCCCATGCACTGGGAGCTCCTGGATGTGTTTGGTCTTCTTGACTGGTTGGCACATGGTGCTTGTATTCTGCAGTTGATGGGTGAATATGTGATGTCATGAGTTTATTGATGTGCATACCTTGGAGGTATGGGTGATTGGATGGATTAGCACGAGTTGTGTGTACTATTTTCAGTCATGTGGGTTTTGATCAGTTGGATGGGGGCAATCAATTTTCTGGTTGCTGTTCTAATTGGTGGTTTATCTTGTTCTAGAGAATGACTTCACGTTTGTGTTCACGATCGGGGAAATTTGAAGTTGTTGCATTTTTGCTTCTGTATAGCTGGTGAGCACAGTGGACTGGTGGCAGTTTGATCCCTTTGTCGTCTGAAGGATCTGATGCTTGTGTTCTAGAGACTGGTACAATTTTGCCTTGGCTTGTTCCTTTTTCTTGTGAAGGATGGTTGGAATTGTTTCCTGTGTTTGTGGACATCTCGGATGTCATTGTAGGTGTCTTGTTTGGAGCATGAAAGTATGGTGGAGATATTCTTTGTGTTCAGGTTCTAGAGGAAGCAAACAAGTCTTTGTCAAGTGGGAGATTGTTGGAAATATGTGCCTCAATCTCGCTGGCTTGTAGCACTTTGGTCTGGGGGACTTCATGTGTTCAACCTTTTCCCCATCTCCAAGACTCTATCCGGTTAGCAGGAGTCCTGGTGGTGTTCTAGCGATGGCCCGATGGGTCTGGCTTGGCAGCATTTCTTATCGGGTGGCGATTGCTATCGGTAGGAGTCTTTGTGTTGTTCCACCGATGGGCTGATGCGGTGAGGTGATCTCATATCGACGGGTGACATTTCATGTCCCACTGGTATGGCGATATGCATTGAGCGATTGAAGTTGGACTAAGTGGCAAAGAACCTAGCAGCCAGCCTTGTTTGCTGGGATGCTAATGAAGAGACGCGTTGAATGTGCTCATTCCAGTTCTTTGCATTCATCTAGATATTGCCCATGCATTGGGAGCTCCTGGATGTGTTTTGTCTTCTTGACTGGTTGGCACATGGTGCTTGTATTCTACAGTTGATGGGTGGATATGTGATGGCATGAGTTTACTGATATGCATACCTTGGAGGTATGGGTGATTGGATGGATTAGCATGAGCTGTGTGTGCTATTTTTAGTCGCATGGGTTTTGATCAGTTGGATGGGGGCAGTCAGTTTTCTGGTTGCTTTTCTAGCTGGTGGTTTATCTTTTTCTAGAGAATGACTTCACATTTGTGTTCACAATCAGGGAACTTTGAAGTTGTTGCATTGTTGCTTCTGTATGGTTGGTGAGCACAGTGGAGTGGTGGCAGTCTCATCCCTTTTCCATTGGAAGGATTTGATTCTTGTGTTCCAGAGACTGGTGCAATTTTGCCTTGGCTTATTCCTTTTTCCTGTGAAGGATAGTTGGAATTGTTTCCTATGTTGGTGGACATCTCGGATGTCATTGCAGGTGTCTTGTTTGGAGCGCAGAAGCATGGTGGAGAGATTATTTTTTTTCGGGTTCTGGAGGAAGCCAGTAACTCTTCCTCAAGTGGGAGATTGTTGGAAATATGTGCCTCAATCTCACTGGCTTGTACCGCTTTGGTCCAGGGGACTTCATGTGTTCAACCTTTTCCTTGTCGTCAAGACTCTGTTCTGTCAGTGGGACTCCGTGTGGTGTTATGGCGACGAACCGACAGGTTTGGCTTGGTGGCATTTCTTATCGACTAGCGATCACTATCGGCGGGAGTCTTTGTGTTGTTCCACCAACGGGCCAATTGGGCGAGGCGATCTCATATCAACGGGTGAAATTTCATGTCCCATTCATATACCGATATGCATTGAGCGATTTAAGTTGGACCAAGTGGTGAAGAACCTGATCAACGACTGTGGAGGCTTTGATTCGACGATGTCCATAGAATTCTGCACCATCTTGATGCAAGTACCGCTGAGAACTTTTTGGCTGAATGGAATTGCTTGTGCTTTCGACGTGTGGCAGTGACTTAAGCGGTGTGCACAATAGAAGAATGGTGGGTCCCAAGCATTTATGTTGTGTTGGCAGGTCGTGGACACTTGTCAACGTCTTAGGAGTTCCTTGGGAATATAGCTGATGCCACTTGAGATTCCCCGAAGGAGCTCCAGCGGCATACACGTGGCTCGGTGGGACCCGAATGTGCTCTAAGAAGAGAGCAGAAGTGGTGGACATGTGTCAGCTTCGAAAGCCGGTTCTGGGTGGGCTCAAGTGAATCTTGGAGATTTCCTCCTAGTTTCCCTGAAACTTCCTTTAGTGGTGATCACGTGGCTTGTGGGACCCGATAAAGCTGGCGGTCAGTGTTTTAATGATAGCAGTTGATTGTCACCCCAGAATGGTTAGCGATGGAGCTTAGGGTGATTGATCTGCAAGCGGTGAACGAATGATAGTGTGACATGTTTTGAAATCTCATTGGTTTATTTTGCATCATTGTTGTGAATCAATGGCTAGTGATCGAAAGATTATGTGCGCGTCTCGAGGGTTTGATCTGAGTGCAAATTGATTGTAGGGCGACTCAATGTCAGTTGCTAGGGCGGTGCATGCAACTCGAGATGGTGAAGCTTGTTGGTGGGGTATTATGAGATCCTGATGGCCGTTTGGTGGGTATGCGATTTTGACCAAAAGCTGAGAGGTCGGCCTGAGGCCTATTGATGCTGAGCCGAAAAGCGAGGCCGGATGCTAATTGATAGTAAGCCAAAGCTAAAAGCAAAGCAAGTCGATAGAGATCAAATCGAAAGATCGAATGATCGGCGGATCGGTAGATCCATGATCAGTGAGCTTGGTGAGAGATCGGAGAGTGTGTGTTCGAGTGGTATGCATAGAGCATTGTAACCGCAAACACCGAGACACTCAGAACCTAGGAAAATGTGAACCTGAGGTGGCCGCTAGGCTGTGCCGCTGAAAGGTTGGCTGTGCAAATGGGCTGAAGAGTTGAAGGGAACCTTCACTATATGTCTTGTGAAGACATTGTAACAGTGCAAGGTTGCAGATCTATGCTATTGCTTGTATTTCCCCAGATGAACAAGATGTAACTCCTGTAATGGCTACAAGCCTGATATTGTATTGTAACCATTTAGTTGTTGAATAATACAATGGCTCTATCTTTTGGAGTGTGGTATTTTTACCCGAAAGGGTTTTCCCCACGTAAATCTGTGTGTTTATTTGTTTGTCTGTTCATGGTGTTGAATCTGGTTTAAGTTTGCATGTGATTTTCTCAGAAGGATCAATGGGGGAGAACTACTGTGCCTATTTTCGCTTTATGGCATAGTTGTTAGTGCTTCTGGAGTGATTTAGAAATGAAAGACACTGAGGCACTATCGGTTTTAGACTTTAAATCTGAAACGTTCTCGTACGATAACCCCAACACAAAATAGGTTTTCAAAACCCTCTTGGGAATCGACAAAGGATTTGAAACCTCACAAAAGTTTTGAAATAATGTTAGTCTCGATTATCTTTTTCTTCTTTCAGTCAGTGCTCTCCATGGTTATGGAAACCATTTTAGACTCTGATGCTATTTTTCAAAACTTTATGAAGAGCTAATTCAATGAATTTTTTTAATTTTGACTCTAGAAAGTTGAGAAAAAATGAGGTTGTGACAACCATAGCAATGTCGGACATAATTTTGAAAGCCATGGGAAGGGGCGATAACTTTAACTTAGGAAAAATTTTCATGGGTGGACATGGTTTTGAGGGGATGAAAAGAACCATGGTAACATTTGGGTTTGATTGGGGATGAGGATTGCAAAGGACAAAGTGAGGGAACCGAAATAGTACCACTCTAGACTAGTGCTTTATCTATTAGGAAATAGAGTTAGAAACATTGGAATAAAGGATCCAATGCAAGCCAAAAATAGGATAAGCAAAAGAACACCTAAACTAACAATACAACAAAATTTCAAAATATATACAGGGCAGGGAACCCTACCTCTGAGGGTAGTTAAAATTAATGCACTTCCATGTAACACTTGCAAATTAAGGAATAACATGTAGCCCTAAAGAAGACTCGCCTGGTAAAGGATATTCCAATGTGTAGTTTCACCACCAAACAACCACTTTCCATCATATATTTTTGTCACTTTATGAACATAATTTTGCAAATTTCCAGCCATATCCCCATTTGTTATCTCAAATAGTATAGTATTTCATGTTGTCTTTTCACCAACTAGGGTAAAGGATGAATGTATCTAATATAAATATAGAATAGGATTGATTTGTGATTGATAGGTATAAACTTCACTATTGTCTCCAAAAAATGTGAGCACATTACATTATGAAATCATCTCCATAAGTTCTCCATAAATTCTATCAACAATTTCATCATTCCTCATTGATATAGACTCCGAGTTATCAATTTCTTCTATTTCCTGAAAGGAAGATAATATTTCTTCATGAAAAGACCCACCATCAGATATTTCCAAAGCTTGCACTGGAAAATGAGAAAAATCATTTGCACTAGAAATACTCCCCACAACTCGCTCTCCATTCATTTCCTTTTATCTCAATCATTCAATTTATTTCCAAGGCTCTTCATTACATTTCTTATTAACATTACCAAGTGTTAGATCATTACAAGAAGCAAGAACAAATATCTCTAGGTCATCCAATTCAAGATCATAGGGTTCAAACAAAGAATTGTCCTTGACCTCAAAAACTTCGCCAAGACTACCTAGAAAGAATAAGGCATTAAAGCTTCTTGAAAACCTTTCATGACTTTCATTCCTAGACCCCTCCAATTGATCATAAGCCCCAATTACTGCTATGACGCTCTTGACCAATTCATCAACATATTCAAAGTTGAACACTTCAAACTCTGAGGTTGTAGGGGGAACCTAGGCTATATAATTAGATGATTGCTTAGCAATCCTACTTGTTGAGATAGTTGACATTGATGTGGCACAAGATCTTATGGGAGAAGCATAATATTCTTCATCACTCAAACTATCAAAATATTCTTCTCCTTCTATATAATGCCTATTATGCATTTCTTCCTCGCCTTCAACACTAGATTTGGTTGAGAAATTCTCTTGGCATAATAAGATGAGATTAGGACATTCATCCATACACGGTGGAAATTTCATTTCTCTTCATTGTTTATGATAATACTTTAGGATAAAATCTTCATTTGATAATTCCTAATTTGGCATTGGCCAAAATATCCAGATAAAAATAAATCATCCTCTATTTTTATAGCTTCTTGTTTCACAATTTCAAAATCACATACCTTTTTTTGCTTCTGATGAAATTGGACTTCTAGATGGAGTGTGGCAATGAAATAATTAATAAATTTGATTGGTTAGTCTTACCAACACGAGGAATCCATTTCAAAATTTGAGTGAATCAGTCAATAAAATCCCTCATACATTCATGCTCTTCCTTTCAAATTCTAAAAAGGATAACAAAGCACATATATTGATGATTGGTTTAAACCTCGCAAGGAAATTATCTCTCAATGCATCCCAATTTTTGATGCACCATTCTTCCAAATATTGAAACCAACATGTTGCTTTTCCAATGAGAGATTTGAGAAATAACCACACAAACACATCCTCTTCAGAAATGCCTAAAATCCTAGAAGCAATGGTGAAAGCTTGAATGTGATTTTCTAGAATTTTGTGCATCTTCTCTAGTAAATTTTGATAAATGTTATAGATCTCGTAGGAAAGGATATGTACTATGATAAAGCTAAAGCCCCAAAATGAGTTCCCTATGGCTGAGGTGTAGTGGCCACCATAGTGCAAACCAGAATGCTTTCAAATTTTTTTTTTGAAATAACTTTCGATATACAGAGTCACCAACTCCCATCCAGAGGAAGTAACTTCTTTCTTTTTGAATCTTCTTTCCATCTTCAAACCCCTTTTTTTGAATTAATTTCTAGGTGGTGCATTTCGATCTTTAGGTGGATTTCGGTTGTGATCTTGATTTGGCTGAGGGTGAGGGTTCCTTGTGAGTATTACCCTAGGAAATCTCTCTATATCTCTCTAAACAACCACCACTAGTTGATGTGAAAATTCTTCCTCTTCTTCTAGAACAAGGTTTACTCTCATGTACTCAACAACATTCCTTTTATGTCTCCAAGCTAAGGTGTTTAGTTGAGAGATGATGTCTTCTTGTTCTACATAACCCAATCAAGATTTGGTTGAAGCACGGGGAAGACATTCTCATGTGGTAGAACCATATCTTCGCATGAATAAGGAAACTGTTTTGACCTTATTTCAAATTACCCAACAAGTCGCCAAAAATCTGTTGGTTGATAAATTTATCTTTTTAAAGATTAACTTAGTATGACTCCATATTCCCCAAAGTAAATATTAATCAACAACAAACAGTTGGAGAGATCACCATTTCATTGGTGATCTTCCTCTGAATTTTGATTGAGGTACAACTCCCTCATTAGATGTTATTTTTTTATTTTTTTGAGTTTAAAAGGTGGGTATACTTTTTACCAGAAAGTAGTAAAGGAAAACTAACGCTTGCTCATAGCCATGATGCAAATTTGATTGAAATCAACTTTAAAAAAAAAAAATCATCTGAAATTTAAAAGATAAATGTCACCAACACTACAACTCAAAGATTGAGATATCAATAACAAGTGGACAAATTAGACAAACCTTAATTTCACCTCTTTCTGAAGAAAGATGAATGTAACACAAGAGAATACAACATCCACAAAGAGAAGTAATATTCTAGTATCTATCAAATCTCAAAGACTCATTCATAAATACTAAGTATTACACTTAAATTCATTTGCACAAAGACAAAGAACTTCTCCAGAAACAAACAAAATTGCAAAACTGATCCTTCTTTCGATTGAAATTCATTCTTACATCAAAGTGTAATGGGGATACAAAATTTGGACCCTCCCAATGTCTTTGAATTGTATATCTATAGATCCTCAATCTTGAATATTTTTAGTTATCGTAACTATTGTTCTTCCAAGTGGGAGTTTCATAAATCATTACCCAATTTTTTCTTAGTCGGGTCTTATGAGCATTTATTACTATTTTTATAAATTCCATAATTACATTACACATATCAGTTTGATTTTGATGAGAAGATGTATCATCGCTCCTCATATACAAGCCTCATGGCCTTCTGTACGTGTGAAAATCTTGCAACTTTCAAATTTTGTATTTAATTACATATCCATTGGTGATAATATGCACATAGGTAGATTTAATTAAGAGGTTTCATCTCAAAACTAAGGCTTATTCAACCAGAAATACAATAATCCAATCAGATCATCCACTACATTCATTTAATTCAAGGCAATTGGTGACGTCCTTGTCATTAGTTGCAATTGAGACAATCTCCTCATAGCTTAGCTTGTAGTTATGGCAGTCATTCCCTTTCTCTATAAATTTGAAGGAATATCCTGCATTCTTCACATCTCGACTTCATCTTTAAAATGTCGAGCACTTCCAGTGACATGACTTAAAAACACAATTTCTTGTTTATTGAGGGTGTATAATGCAGTTCTATGAAGCGGTTGGTAGCAAACCAACTTAAGGAAGTATTCCTTATAAGGAGCGATGTAGAGGAGGGAGTGGTAAGGAAGATCATAGGAAAAAACTTCCACGCACAGACCCATGTTCAAAATGTTGCACTCCTAGAGCGTTTTATGTATGACATTATTTGGACTTCCAAGAAGCTGGGATGAGGTGCCAAAGCTGTAGAGGGACTGGTGAGGCCAACATACATAGCCAGTGTGGAAGCCACCTTGGGATGCCTCATTGGGTACTCGTGAGAAGGCCTGGTTAGAGACGCTATTTGCATTACCACTATTCTTCGGAATGAGCAAGCCAAACAAGTTGTTACTCTCCTACTTGTTGAAATAGAGAGGAATGTAATAGAAAATTTTACCCACTATGTCAAATTTAATGAAAACTTGTTCTCTCCTGCATAAATAGAGAGAATTGTGGAAATTGTGGAAGGTATATCTGTATCCTGATGATCACTCTCTGTGCTTAAAATATTGTACTAAAAATACCCTTTTTTGATATATACACATCCATTTCTATGCTTTAATCGCTCAACATAATAAATTTGATATTATTTGTTTCTGCTTCATGTGCTTCATCATTTCCATTTCTGTAATGTGGTAAATTTTGATGACCTTTGGTTCTATTCAATATTCATCATGTAATGTATGCTTTTCACTTTTAGCACTATTGTCTTTCACTAAATAGAAACTTTGAACACAAGATGATAGTCTCAAGAGTAATGTTTATGAACCAATGTCAAGTCTTGACGAGGTTTTTAGAATCCTGTTAGAGTTTGATGCGGTTCTAAAAACCCTCATATTGTTTGCTACATAATCTTCCTTTAAGGCATGATCTGAAACACTTGGATGCTTTTTGAAAAGGGGATTTGACAATAATAAAATATTGGATCTTTAAAAGAAATCCTTAACCATTGGGGAAAAAATAAGTATTCAAAACCTTGTCGAGAACTAACAAAGGTTTTGAAACCTCACAAAAGTTCTCAAGTAATGTTCATTTTTCTTATCTTTATCTTGTCCCGGTTGGTGCTCGCCAAGGTTATGTAAACCATTTCGGAGTCTAACACTATTTTTAGAACTTTATGAAGAGCAGATTCAACGAAATTTTTTAGTTTTAAATTTAGAAAGTCGGGCAAAAATAAGGTTGTGACAACCACAATGACACCTGACATAGTTTCAAAAACTACAAGAAGGGGAAATAACTTTAACTTAGGAAAAAATTTCATGTATATACATGGTTTTGAGGGGATGACAAGAACCATGGTAACACATATCATACATCGTGCATCTATAAATCATTAGTAGTAGCATCATCATATCATACATTATCATCATGAAAACATGAAATATCAAAAGAATACATAAGCATATATCATGTGCATCCATAATCAAGCATACATAATAAAATCATATCATAGCTGCATCAAAAATAATCTCTCATATATATTATAGTAAAAAAGGAATGTCAAGACACAAAACATTTGATACATCAATGAAATATACATAAAAAATACATATACAAGAGGATATACATAGCTGATAAATGTATATACATCATACATCTATCATTATGAACCTGCACATCAAGATATGAATACAAATACATATAGATGAGTTGTTGGTGTAGGTTTTTATTTTCCTAGTAGGCTAATTTATTTTTCCTTAGTCCTAGGTTTCTCCTACACTTTATTAAGCTTGCTTAGGATAATAAAGTGAGTTTATTATTAGGAGATAAGTGTGTGGTGCCCCCTTCCTTAAAGGGTGGAACACTTTCCACTTTTGGTGGCATCCTCCACTTTTGGTGGTCCATCTCCACTTTTGGTGTTCCATGTTAGAATCCAAAATCACCTGCATGCAATAACCTGTTACATGCAAAAGACATTCAGAACAAAACAAGATCTATAAACCTCAAAGTGTAAAATGCATTATGAGAATCTCAGTTATTACAAAGAGATCAATTCTTATGAAGGAGATCAAGAAACCCTAAAAGGGAAACCCTAAATGAAACCCTAGTGTGCACACTTAATAATTAATAAATAATTATTAATGCGCCTAAGTTTAGCTTAAGCAACTAGAGGAATAAGTGACTTAATTAATTAACTAGTATGATGTAATTAATTAAGCGTAATAAATTATTACTCTAACACCCCCCCTTAAGATGAACTTAGGAAGAAGCTAAAACACTAGAAGAAGATGCATGCAAGAAAAGATGGGTCCCGACAACTAGGCCTGATCAGGTACCCATTTACAAATGCAAGAAAGAGGTAGAGGAGGAAAACCCAGTGGGACAAAACCCCCCTACAATGATATGACATGCTGCAAAGAAGCACTGGAAGAACACTGTAGAGTAACACTGGAACCGCAATCTGGCAAGCAAGGAAAGATACTTCTGTCTACAGAAACCATATCGGAATCATAATGATGCAACAACGATGCACCGACTCACTCAAAACAAGCGGTTCCCACTGACCACCGCCACTAGTGCCGCTACACCGTCCTCTTTTTTTTTTTTAAGTGTCTCGGGAGCGTCGCGGCTTCCCTGGCAAATTTTTTTTGCCTCCCAAATCAACTTCACCAAAATCAACCAAACAACAGGTGTTCCTAGGGTTTTGAGGCGCTGCGAACGCGATGGCAACGTCCGTTTGAGCCCATAGTGTGCCAAAAAATTGGCTACCCCCAGATCTTGCAAAAAAGATGCCTATGGAAACCCTTGCACTTGAAACTCACTGAGAAGCCATATCTTCAGATCACGAACAGGCAGATGCAGGTCTGGAGCTCTGATACCATGTTAGAATCCAAGATCACCTGCATGCAGTAACCTGTTACATGCAAAAGACAATCAGAACAAAACAAGATCTGTAAACCTCAAAGTGTAAAATGCATTATGAGAATCTCAGTTATTACAAAGAGATCAATCCTTATGAAGGAGATCAAGAAACCCTAAAAGGGAAACCCTAAATGAAACCCTAGTGTGCACACTTAATAATTAATAAATAATTATTAATGTGCCTAAGTTTAGCTTAAGCAACTAGAGGAATAAGTGACTTAATTAATTAACCAGTATGATGTAATTAATTAAGCGTAATAAATTATTACTCTAATAGTCCATCTCCACTTTTTGTGGTTGATTCTTATTGGTTGGATTTCCACCTACATCCTCTCCTAAGTTCTACATAAACTTACTACCTATCTTGTATTTGCATTCATTCATGTATTGATTGATCTTTTATGCATCTTTGCATTATATCTTCTTTTCATCTTTGAAGATCTTAATGTAATTTTGTCACATCGACATTGCATAATCTCTCAAATTCCTAGTTTGCATTCTTCTGTTTTTCTTGTTTATGTAACTTTGATTTTCTCTTAAAAAGTTCCTTAGGTTATTCAATCTATTTCAGATTTCCAACATGGTATCAGAGCATTTGTTTTGATAAATCTAAGTTCATAGATTGTTGATTAAGAGATTGAGTTTTCTTGTGAAGATCTTGTTAATTCCTGTATGCTCTTACGGTTTGAACGATCTAGAGAATCAGAAAGGATTTGCAAAGTTCTAATGACCTCTTCATATTCCATATGTGTTATGTGAGATTCAAGTGATTGCAACATTATGATTATCCTGGCAGCTTTTTTTACTGTTCCAACGTGTCTAGAAGGCTAGAGAAAGTCAGATTTGGCTTTTATTTCATCTAAATTGGAGATCCTTTGACAAAGTTGCAAATGGGGGTTTGAAGTTTAGATCTGGCGAACAAATTTTTACTGGAGCATTTTTGGCCCAAACGAACCTTTCCTTTACTTTTAGAAGGCCAAAAAATCCCTATTCTCATAAAATTTGTCTATTTTAAACAAATTTGATTTTTGGAAATTGTTTATTTTGTCAAGGGGTCGTCACTACAGGCTAAATTCAACTAGTTTTTCAAAAAATCACAACTTTTAGCCACAATGTTCGTTCCTGGCAAAGAAGATATCGTCGGAAAGCTGTAGATGAGCACTTTACATTCATAGAGGTATTGAAAAGAAATTTTTCCATTTTTTGCTAGATATTGTAGGTTGAAGTTATTTGTTGCAAATTTCTTCAAAAAATCATAACTTTCACCTCGATGCTCCATTTTTTGGAAACAAATAGGCATTGGAAAGGTTTTAAAGAGCACTACACATCCATAAGGATAATTTTTCCATATTTTTTTCAGGTTCATTTTGCATTAGAATTTATAATTTTGGCTATTTTGAGCTTATCGAGCATTGTATCTTGGAAAAGGCTTTGTAAACGCACTAAATTATAAAGTGCCAACCTTATAATATTTGTGGGGGGTGATCTTTGATACTAGCAAAAAGGCTAGGAGTGTATTGGTATTATTTTTTGGTGTTCCTTTGTAATCATTTGAGGATTGTATCATGGGTTTTTCTAATCATCCTTCTATGATATTCTTGGATAAGGCTAATTATGAGTCTTAGAAAAAAGGCATTCTAACCCATCTCAGATGGCTAAAAGTTTTTCCTTACCTTTATGGGTTCATGCTTGAACTAGACACACCTGGAAGGAAATTAGTATGGGGTAATAGAATTGATCATGTATTAGGAGTAATTGGTTCTCATGTTGATACTTACACTATGTGGGCTATAGTAAACATTGAATGTCCCCGCACACTTTGGACCAAGACCCGAAAGATGTTTGGAGACCCTCGTGTTTCTCCATTCCTAGATGATCCTACTATAGATTGCCTCATTCCACTTGATGATGTAGATAATATACCCTTTAATGATTATTCTTTAGAGGAGCTTGAGTATTATGCATGTCTTGAAAATTTAGATGACATAGAGACTTCTCTTGATTCTCATCCTTGTGTTGAGATTACATTTACATCATCTATTGTAGATTCAGATTCCAGAGATTCTTCTTCGAGAGTCTCTAATGATTCATTACAGTAGGATCATTTATGTCTTCTAGATTCAATTCACTGGGACCAATTTCTACCAGATATTTCTTGTTTGTTTGTAGAGTCCTTCATTCCAGATCTAGATGACACTATTGAGGACATACATATTCTCTTTGGGAACCACTCTTTTTTCCTTTCATTTTTTGATACTTTAAAGTCCAGAGTTGCTTCTTTGAAAGCTTCTTATGACATCTTGCAGCAGGGCATCCACAATCTTTCAGATATGTCTTTGTAGAATGATCTCTTGGTAGGTATTTCAAATTTCGAGGACACATTTGAGGGTTTATATCTCCTCTTTTATGACAACTATATCACAACTATTTTCAAACCACCATTGTATTTGGATTGTGCTCTACATCAATCTCTAGGAGATTCTGATTTTTCATCTTTAATAGTGTGGCCTAGAATGCCTGATTTGATTGTGACTACTTTCAACATCGACATGAGGATACTTGAGATGACTTTAGAATTTTCATACATCTTGCACTTTCTTCCTGCATATTCGTTTTAGGACTTGGGATATAGCTTGCATATATATTTGGTTTTGTTTCTTAGTAAGGGGAGGAATGTTGTTTGGCGATCGTGGACTATCTTCTCCATCAAGTTTTGAGCATCTATAATTGGATCTCTTCAAGGGGGCTACTTAGTCGTTCTCATATTCTCTCTCTATTTTGGGGGGTGTTCTCTCTCTATTTGTAGGGGGATTCTTCTTCTATGGGGGGAATTTGATACATACATGGATACCTAACATGGCCTCATTTGCGGGACCCGTCATCTTTTACATCCTCCTTAGTTGTGCTTAACAGGGGTGTTGGTGTAGGTTTTCATTTTCCTAGTGGGTTATTTTATTTTCCCCTTAGTCCTAGTTTTTTCCTACACTTTATTAAGCTTTGTTAGGATAATAAAGTGAGTTTATTACTAGGAGATAAGTGTGTGGTGTCCCCTTCCTTAAAGGGTGGAACACTTTCCACTTTTGGTGGCATCCTCCAATTTTGGTGGTCCATCTCCACTTTTTGTGGTTGATTACTATTGGTTGGATTTTCCACCTACATCCTCTCCTAAGTTCTAAATAAACTCACCATATAGCTTGTATTTGCATTCATTCATGTATTGATTGATATTTTATGCATCTTTGCATTGTATCTTCTTTTCATCTTGGAAGATCTTAATGCAATTATGTCACATCGATATTACATAATCTCTTAGAGTCTTGGTTTGCATTCTTATGTTTTCCATTTTATGTAACTTCGATTTTCTCTTAAAATTTCCTTGGGTTATTCAATCTATTTCAAATTTATAACATGAGCTACATTAAGCTCCCCCTCCCCTCTCGATCAAGAGGAGGCTGATGAGAACCCATCTATTTTATGTGAGGATCCTATGGCTACTGGAACTATCCTTGAGAACCTTGAGGTTGTGGAACCTAACCTTATGAGTGGCCCTGAGAAGGTCAACCCACTGATCCCTCGTCTGATCTTGATGAACGTGTTGTGCTCCTCTGAAAGAGCCTAGGCTGTCGTCTATTTGCATAAACGATGATATCATATAGTGTCCTGTAGTATGTGGCCTTAGTCTGGAGTGACCTAATTACTTGAACGTGTTGAGCCAAAGGGATGACCTGTCCCTACTCGACAATCTCTAATTGTTGCTGACAACCTCTCTCCTGATTTCTCTCTATAGTAATCTATGCTAACTATGACTATAGCTACTATCTATAGGTAATCTTAACATCCCTCTTAAATGCTAATTGTCATCCTCCCAAGCCTCCATCTGGAGCCATGGTCTCCATCAAAACTCAACTATGTCATCAACACCGTGTCTCCAAAATTCCAAGTCTCTCATGTATCGTTGTGTCATATCAATACACCATCAAATAACCTACCTCTCAAACTGCCTCTCTGATAGGTCTAAGCATGACAATGTGCTCCCAAGCCTAGATGTGCACCAAAGTAACTCTTGCTAATAAGCTAGTGGTAGATCTATACACCACCTAGTACATATCATGATACAAGCAGGCCAAGATGCATGGGCCTCATGTTAAGATGCATGACTCATCCATAATCATCTCGAGCACTCAACCCCATCTGATGTTGAATCTTCGTGACCTCCTATCTGACATAATCTATCCATAGATCAATCTAGCTATGACAATAATGGTGTCACTAGCAAAACTAATATATTATTGCAAGTCAATCTAGCCTTCATCAACCTCCATCTCATCATCCCCCATGACCCACTCCAAGGCCTCCTCATTGTGATCTACATCATAAACAACCCTTTCACCATGGTTGGGTACCCTCAATATGTGACATACATCCTCTAATGTAATAGTAGCCTCTCTAGTGGTAGTAAGAATGAGTATGTCTTAGATCTCCATCTCTCGACTAATACATACATCAAGGCTAGATGAGCCCTGATCTCTAGTATGTAGGTGACACAGTATAGTCCTACAGTTGCAAGGAAATCCACATCAATCTCTATCAAACCTGCCATCTGGTCTAAAACCTGTGATTATCGCTCTCATGATATAGAAGCTTGCAAGAATAACACCCACAACATTAATTTGTCAAAAAATTGCAAAAAAAATCTAAGTCTGATTAAGCTTAAAGAAAAAGCGAGATTTTTTCAAAAGCATCGCTCTGTCATAGTCAAAAGCGATCCTTTTTGCAAAAGCATTTCTTTACCAAAATATATGCGAGCATTTTCTAAAATGCATTGTTGGAGCACAGTCATATGCACTGCAACATTTTCCTATCTTACCTCTTTTGTGATAGTGCAACACTTTTGACAGAAGCATCATGTTGGTGTTTATAAGCGTCGCATCGGGTTTCATAAGCGTTGTTGATAAAGTGATGCATTTGTTCACCTAGCTTTACCCCTACTTTTGGCTACCTAAAACTATGTGCAAACAAATAAGGGTTTGTCACATATCAGGGCATGTGCTCTAGTTGGCTATTAGAATTGATGGACTGCCTTTGTACGATGTGGAGCTTGAACTATGGGTGCCATAGTGATCAGGTCTCACGAAGATGTCTGGAGGGTAAAAGTGCTTAGAGCTCAAATTTCTCAAACTTAAAGTATGTAAATGAGGTTGAAATGAAACAAAATGCATATGTATGCCCTCAAAACCCTAGGGTTTCACCTTCTAACTAAATTTTCAACCTTGGCTATCCATCTTGATCAGATTTTAGGACCACCAAGGCTTAATTTTTTGTCCTCTTCTCTGCAGAAATAGTCTTGTCATCATGTCACAATCACAACTCGATTTTATTTTATTTTTGACTGATCTCTTGAGGGGGCAACCTATCATCCTTCCTTCATCAGCTGGGGCACAATGAGGCATCAGGTAATTTTTAAATTTTTTTAAGCAACATCAAATCTTTGAAACAACGTAATAGATACATTGTCTCAAAGATGGGAAAAATGTAGACACCTAAAATTGTCTTAGCGTATCACACATCGTGAATTCATCTTTTATCATCATTTTCCTCATTATCCCCTATTTCCTCATTTTAATTAAATAATTTCCAATTATTTGATTAAATTCATTATTTTCCTCTATTAATTGAATAATTAACGTTTTTTTATTAATTCATCATTTTTCTTCATTTCTCACTAATTTCCCTTGATTAAATATTTTTTAATTATTTAATTAATTCTAATTTTCCTCTTCCACCTTGATTCAATAATGTTTTTGATAAGGTAAGAAAGTTTTTGAAAGAAAGAAGAAAATTTTACAGAGCTAAGAAAAGGACACTTCCAAACAACAAAGTAACAAACTTTGCCAACAATATAGAGAAACAACACCAACATAAGAATCGCAATAACACAATAGAGTAACAAACAACACTTGGTCACCAGACAACCAGGAGTGACAAAACACTCAAAACCAACAATAGTCCTGAGTCAAAGACAAACTAACAAAGCCATGAGCCAAGAAATAACCTACAACACAGGAAGCCCTAAAGATTTCCTGAAACAACCAAGCCACAAACCACCTGCAACAGTTGGATTGCAATAGACCTTCCGCTCAACATAGGAAAAGTTGAGCCTAATAGATTCCCACCAAAAGAAGGGTAAGAATCACAAATTTTTGTAGAGATGCATTCTTCGAAATGCACCAACCAACTAGACACCAACCCAAAAACCACCTCAAAAGGATGGGGCTCCCCTCTATAGGAGAGGAAGAAGTGGGGACTAGAACTACCAAAGAAACCTCCCTCTAGAGCAAGCACACTCCACCTCAATAGGAACCAACAAAGGAGAGAAGCATTTCCCACCATCTCTACAACCTCCAGCTCCACCACAATAGGAGAAGGCTCCACCTTAATAGGAGCAATATTCACCTCTATTGAATACAACGTTTGTAGAACATGGTAGAAAGAAAGAACTCCAATAGAATAGGAAAACACCTCCTCCCAAGGCATCTAGACAGAAGAAATAATAGGAAGAAACACAACTACCTCCCAACCAAGAATATAATCAACCCAAAACACCATAAAACCCTCAGCTCCTTCCTCAAAAAAAGAAGCATCCACCACAAGGGGAAACCAACAAACCAAGGGAACCCCCACAAGAAAAAAACCCACTGCAAGCCATAAAGGAACCCCTTCAAGGAAAAAAAGAATCAAGCCCCCAAAAGGAACAAGGAATCTCCAAACCACACCATGGTAGACGATAACAGAGAGAGAGACAAGAAACACCAACACAGGGCAGAGCCCCCTCCCCCAACCAAACACAAGCACCAAAACCACTTCCATCGACCAGGAAGCCTTTCTAAAGCACAAAACCCCCACATCGAAATAGGGTAGGGTCTCCTAAACCACCAAGAGAAATTACAAAAAGAACCCACTCCCCTCAACCTGTTAGAGAAAGAGGACACACTAGAGTTCTAGCTAGCACACACAACAACAACAAGGAGGGCGAAAAACCACTCCAAACCAGCTTCCTCACCAAAAGAATCATTATGCACAACCTTCCAGAGGCTAGCCAAATCCCAAAACAAAATCCAGGGATGCTACAGAGAGACATCACCAAAGGTTAAAGTTGACAAAGCATCCAATAAACAGTTACCTCGAGAGCCCAAAGCAACACATCAGTCACAAGAAACACTAACCCAAACCACCCGCCAGTCTAATGAGGACAAAGTCCCAATAATTGAACAAGTCACACTAGTGACAAGGAAGAAGGAAGCAACCAAGCACACCCAGACACAACCAACCACAACAACAAGGGAAGAGAAACTTCCCAAGTCCCTCCCCAAAGCCAAGAGCTAAGTCTGGAGTAGAACGAAACAACCTAGACAGGCTACAAGAAATGAACCCAACATAGATGCACACCTTTCAACCAAAGAAAGGCCAAAAAATGTCAAAAAAAATCTATTCCACAGAGGAACAACATGAGAAAGGCAAAGCAACCATCCCCTGCAGCACTGCTTGGAAGGACACAAGCGAAAAATCAATCAAAGAGGAACACCACCGCCACTGAAACAAGGGACACAAGCAAAGACAAGGCCACGAGAAAGCCTTCAACACCATCACCATGAGAATAAACACCATGAGGAGGGTCCATGGGAAGGATAACATCCACCACACAACATAGAAAACTTTAGGGATGTGTGCCAGGAGTAGCACATCAACAGCTGACAAAGTAGAAACCAACAATGTAACATTGTCATCCATGTTAGGATCCCCATCAACTTCGTCACCCAAATCTAAGGATTTCAAAAATCCTCACCCACGCTCAATCCCACCCAAATGCATCTATTGTAGAGCGTTCATTTCAAAAACAAAGATTCAATCCATGCCTCATTCAATAATTTTGATTATTTAATTAATTCCAATTTTCCTCTTCCACCTTGATTAAAGAATTTTGAATTATTTAACTAAAAATATTAATTTCCTCTCATCCTCAAAATTAAATAATTTTATAATTATTTAATTCACTAATTTTCCTCCAACTTGCACAAAGAATATTCCTTTTTCAAAAAACTAATATTCCTAATTCAAATATCTTCTTCCCTCCAACTCAAAATATCTTCAACCAATTTTCCATGAAAATAGGGATATTTTGGGGTCTCATTCATCCTCCATCCTTGATCTTCCTTGATCTCCTTGATTTCCTCTCATCCATTGATCTTCAAATTCAATCTCCACCTTTGGTCAGAAATCTTGAAATCTATAAAACAAGTCATTCATCCATGAAAATCATTCACAATTTTTATAAGCTTGGGCATTCTTGAATTCTTGAGCAATTTGAGCATCCTTTTGTGAATCACATCTTCAATTAAGCTTTTTCAATCATGGATTATGCACAATTTGAGCAATCCACATTAGAAGTTGTCATCAATCCACAATGGGATTGAAGGATTGCATGATGTTTTAGATTTAATTGTGTTTAAATTTCATTTCATTTACTTTAGTTTAAATTTTTGAAGCATTTGCAAACTGATTTCACTGAGTATGGGTTAGAATGATCTTAATCTTGTGAGTTTTTAGTGTCTTCTAACTCTAATTGCTTGAATTATGTTTTCTAACCATCATTCATATTTCCCTTACCACATTAATAAATAAATTAGAGTTTAAAATAGACTAAGTAAATCATTTTACACAATCCAGTCCAAAGACTTATCTATCAAATAAATTAAATTAAAGTCTACAATCATATACTAAATTCAAAAAGATAACTTAAACCATTTGCTAAATACAAAAAAAATTACTTATAATGAATATAATAAAGACATATAAACTTTTCTCCCGAGAAAATTAACAAAATTTTACATTTTATAAATTAGTTAAGAGAAATTCAAAGCCTTATAAAAAAAATTAGAGATGCTTCATTCCTAACTTGACAATAATATGTTGGAAGTATGTCTTATATTGTCATTGATGTCACCATGTTGGTCCGGTACCCTGTACTGGTGTGCAAACCTAGTTTATCCCATCCGGTATTTGATCTGGTAATTTTAGTATCTTTGGTCTGCATATTCTCTCTGGTAATCTGTATGATCTAAGGTTTTGAGAAAAAGGTTTATAATGGTTGGAAGTGTGTATGTATGAATTCTAAGATGTTTGGGTGATGTGCTGGCATCGACTTCTGTATTTTCATTTCAATATTAGGTTAATCTTGGCTGACATAATATTCAATCTAATGGTTTGCAAATTATATGTGTGACCTAGTCTTAGTCCTAGCCGACATGATGTTGTATAACACAGTTGAATTATTTTTGGAGCCTACCTAACTAATGCATACAAGTATATATATATATATACAAGGTAGTTAGAAGAAGATGTAGCAGAACTTGGTGTGATGCGATGAGCGTGGTGTGATTGTGGAATGTGATGCGCAATGCAAATGCGAAGAAGAGAAGAAGTATAAGTGTACGAACTGGAGATTATTTTGCGAGCGAATACTCTAGGCATATAAGGAACTGAATCTGCACTTGTGGTGTATCTTTATTAGTTCAACCTTGGCGGTTAGCCAATTTTTTGTTTATACATTTTTGTAGGCAGTGAGCCTCCATTTTGGACAACATGTCCTTGTAAGCAGTGAGCTTTTATATTTGGCATTGAGCCAATTTTTGATATAACTATATATTGTGAGCTAATCCTCACCGTGGTTTTTCCCTCATTGGGTTTTCCACATAAAATCTAGTGTTTCTGTGTTATGGAATTTCACGCTTTGTTATTGCTCATATATGTTCTATGATGAAATGAATTAATGGTGATTGTTCAATAAGTTTTGCGGATACTGATTCACCCCCCTATTAGTATCTGGTTTATTCAACAATTGGTATCAGAGATTTGGTTCCTCCTGAAAAGTATAACACCTTGAGGGAGATCCTGCAGTTTGAACAATGGATAAAGAAGAGCTCCAAACTACCCTTGAAGATTTTGACAAGGTCAAAATTGAAAACAAATATTTGAAGGAAAATCTAGATGAAGTAAATGAGTGTGTTAAAAAATTGAAAGAGCAGTTAAAGAAATTCAAAGAAAGATACAAAGAAGTGAATGAGGAGTTGAAACAAGCAAATGATGAGAATACCAAATTAAAGTTGAAGATATATGAAAATATGAAAGTTGAAGAATGTTTGAAAACAGTGATACAAAGCAAGGCTGATGTTTGCTCTAGGCTTGAACAAGAAGTGATGAATTTGAAAGAAGAACTTGAGAAAGCAAAAATCTGTGAAAATGACTTTAAGACAAGCTCCACTAAGCTTGATGAGTTAATAGCTGGACAAAAACCTTCTAAAGAAAAAAGTGGCTTAGATAATGAAGCTGATGGAAAAATGCAGAACTCAAATCTAGTAAACAATCAAAAGACTCGGGATAAAAGAAAGCATAAAAAAATTCTGGAAGGAAAACACCTATCAAAAAACCGAATGCACAAAGGTACTCATCATTCAACAATGTTTATTTTTCATGTAACAAATTTGGACATAAGGCAACTGAGTGTAGGAGTAGGTTGAATCAGTTTTCTGGTCCCTTCTCTGGACAATGTTATACATGCAAGACGATAGGACATAAAGCTACTGAATGCAAATCACAAGTAAGGATGGTTAGTAGAGTGATGATGAATAGATTCAATAGGGGAAGGATAAATCAATCTTTTGATGGCTATTGTTATACCAGTAACATGTTTGGACATAAATATAATCAATGCAAAACATGGATGAATGGAAATCAAACTGGACAGAGAAACATTGTGTGTTACCATTGCAAGAAACTGGGACATATCTCAAAAGTTTGCAGAAGTAAAAAGGGGAAGTAGTCTGCTCCGGTAAAAGATGATGAACCGGTGAAAAAGGTTGACAAGGAAGAAGTTAAGCAAGAAATGAGAAAGATATGGAGAAAGAAAGAATAATCAGAGATTACTGATGCATCTGTACCCTCATCCGGTGCAGATGATTCCTCTAGGAACTAGAACTAGCATGATCTTAGGGGGAGCTTTATCAGAAAATCAATAAAATCCTCAGAAGTACGGTGTGTTAGATGATGGCACATGGATATGTTGTGAAGAATGACTAGACAAAGGTGTTGCAAAAGAAACAGGTAGAAAAGAACTGAGCATGTTCCTTTGCAGAGCGAATTAGGGTTTCTTAGTCGAGTAAAAGAAAAGTTTTGTCAGCTTTTTGCAATCAATGTGAGTTAGGGAAAAATGATGGAATATAAAGGAAGTTTCTCAAATCATTTTATTATTCAAGGGGTAAATGCTTTTGAACCAAAGCTATGAACCAGAATACAACCACTCAACAATAGCACCCCAATGGGATTTGAACCTTGGTGGCAAGAACAACAATGCCACCTTTAAACCATCACACCATGCCAACATCGGCAAATTCTCAAATCATTTTTAATCATCAATACATTCAAAGGATTTGTAGAGCGACTTAGAACTCTCTCAAAGCATTTCTGAAGTGATTTGAAGACCTTCAAAGAGAACATTGTGGACATTTGGAAAGTCTTGAGGATAAAGCAAGTTCGCGCAAGAACTTTTTCTTATCTTTGTAGAATGTAATGAGCTCCAATGAAACTATGTTGAGTCGATTTGAGGAAGGTTCTTCCTCCAGAATGAAAGATTTGGAAGTTGTTGTAAGTGATTCTCCTTTGGAATCGAGGAAAATAAAAGTTGTTTTTGAAGATATCGTTGTTATTTCTGAAGAGTTGGAAGAAGAAGAAGAATATTTGCCTAGATCTGAATCTTCTGATCCAGATGACATCAAGTCCATGTTGATTAAAGGAAAGATGAAGAAAATTGGTGAATTTTGAAGTACAACCTCTCCTATTGACATGCTTAAAGTTGATGCTCTAATTGAGTATTTGTTTCGTAAGGGTATTGATGTTTCTACTGTTTCTGATTCCTTTCCTGAGAATATAGTTGAAGTAATTGAAGAAAGAATGCTGCTTGAAGGTCCAGAAGGACGTAAGTTTGAAGCTCTGGTTGAAAAGAGATGTACTAAAGAAAAACAAAGATTATCTGAATTGATTGTGGAGACGAAGAAGTGTATGAAATAAATGTTTGATATTTACAAATATTGCCTTCGGTGGCCTGCTGTGGTTGATAATTTTCGAAGTAGGATTGAAGCAATAGAATATGAGGTGAACAGTATTGGGAAGAACTTGACATCTTTGAGGACAAAGATGGGAAGCAAAGGCTGAGAATTGGTGAGTTGCAAGCTGAAATGATCGTTATGCAGAGAAAAAGGGATGATGTAGTGAAGACATTCTGGCTTCTAAAGGAGATTGTTGAGGTTTGGCTAGACCATCTTGCTAGAATACTCTTTGATGCTGAAGACTATGAAAAACAATGTTTAACCACAGATTGGTCATCCTCCTTCACACCATTGGCTGTGTTGGAAAGTGTGTCTACAAGAATGGATTCTCTAGTACTAGAGTGGAAGAAATTACATCCTGTGATCAAAGGAAGGTACAAAAAGTTATTTGAGGTGAAAATAGTCTTTCTGGTTTGAGGAATTGGATGTTTGAAGGTTTTGAAGTTTTTTTGAAATTTTGGATGTCACCATGTTGATATTTTTTTTGGCACCCTTTCCCATTGATGTCAAAGGGGGAGAGATATGGAGTTTTGGGAGAGATATGCATCTAAGGGGAAAGATATGAATTTTGAATTGGACTTTTTTGCACCATCAATGCCAAAGGGGGAGATTGTTGGAAGTATGTCTTATATTGTCATTGATGTCACCATGTTGGTTTGGTACCCTATACCGATGCGCATACCTAGTTTATCCCACTCGGTAATTCTAGTATTTTTGGTCTACATATTCTTTTTGGTAATCTGTATGATCTAAGTTTTTGATAAAAGGATTATAATGGTTGGAAGCATGTATGTATGCATTCTCAGATGTTTGGGTGATGTGTTGGCATCAACTTCTGTATTTGCATTTCGGTATTAGGTTAGTCTTGGCCAACCTAATATTTAGTCTAATGGTTTGTGAATTATATGTGTGACCTAGTCTTGGTCCCGTCCGACATGATGTTGTATAACATAGTTGAATTATTTTTGGAGCCGACCTAACCAATGCATACAATATATATATATATACAAGGCAATTAGAAGAAGATGCACTAACTCATTTGACCCCAATTTCTGACGAAACCTTCTGAAAAAAGCTATATAATCAGATGTATCATCGGGCACTTAATTTTCATTTTTGTTTATTTTTATCCCCGACATTCATCAAAATGTCGACGAACCTTTGTTTCGTCAACGTTTCGATGAAGATCTTTCACCGAAATTGCGATGGACCTGCAAAGTTTAATTATGGTGGGCATAAATTGAAATGAGCTCGACTATTTATTGCGACAGTGTTTTGCTCGACGGTTTTCTTAGGGAAAATCAAAAGAAACTCAAGAAGATATCGCCAGGTTGAGGGTAGTCATTGTCTTTTTCTAGAATTCATTTGTGAAGCCAGATTTGTACTTCCAGGTTTGAAAATCATATTTTAAAGCAACATCTCATCAGATTTCATTTTTAGTCTTGTACATTTTTAGAATTTCATTTCCAGATTTTAGACCTGGCTCTACAAATTATTTATAAGGGAATTGTTTATAACTGATGGAAAATTCTTGATGGATTTGGACAAAGATTATATTTGCAAGGTTTCAATTTTAACCCTAATGATCAATTTGCAATAGATTTGGGAGCCATAGCTAGATAATATCAAAGGCGTTGGTTGTTTTTTAATGTAACCAAGTTAATCTTCTAGACATATAGCATATAAAATCTCAGATAATATTGCCTTACAATACCATCAATCTATATTCTAACCCAATACTACTTATCAAATCCTTATATGAACATAGTCACCTATAACCTCACTCAAGCATTTTAATTAATTCCTTGAATTAAAGCCAAAATGAGAATTACACACACCATAACAGTGAGATGAACAAAATAACCCTTGATCATTTTATTCAAGATAATAATATATTCATACAATGGAGATACATGACCTTGAAATGAGTAATTTTCATTCAGATGCTAGTACTGTCTTGAAAATTAAGTACCTTTGAAACTAAAACCTACAACAGAATGACAACAAACCTAAGAATAGTATTTTCACTATAATATCAGGCTCTTTACAAATTCGCTCTGCAAATTCAGTTAGACTCGACTTAAAGATATCTAACTTGCTAACCCGTATTTCTGGTCTTGAAATCCTTCTTATAGGGAAAATGAAGAAGCAACAAGCATCGGACCAGAAATACACCTGTCACTAGTCACTTGGACCACCTTATGACATTTCAAAAATTGGTTACAACAATTGAGTCTTTGGAGAATCTTCTTGTTCATCTTGTCCTCTGGAAAATAATTGGTGCATTTGCCAAACTTTGAAATCTTGCACCAAAATTGCCACCAAGATAGCCAAAATTTGTTATAACCATAACCGTTGAGCTGTTAACTGCCGGTTGTAGACTTTGTCCTATTCTTGTTCAGTTAAGTACTTTTCTACCCATCCTTGATATTCCTCATCCGTTGGCCAATTAAAATTTACCACCTCATTTACATTGGCACTGTAAGGTGTATACTTTACTACTACTTGATTCGCCTCCCTTTCAAAAGATTCAAAAAATGTGCTAGTGAATTAATGCTTTTATCCATACTACTCATTAGCATGTCATAATCTGAATCATCACAAATCAATTTGATTTGTGCATTGATGATTTCATCTACCTGTCCTACCATTGCTGCAGTGATCTAACATTTCCTTCGGCATCTACAATATCTGGTAAAGATGTGTCACTCCAGTCATCAAAACTCTTTACCAGCTCTTTAATCCTCCTGCTGAAATCATCAAGTAAGGCCTGGAAACCTTGCAGTGACTTCACAAATTCTTGAGTAGGCCTTAATTGTTGAGGCCTATTAGCTGCATTTTGAGATTTTCATTTCTAGATTTTGTTGTTCAAGTTCAATATTCTGATTTTAGGAGTCTAATAATTGGAAATCTTAGTAAAATCAAAATTTAATAATTTTTGGAATTAGCATTTGAAAGTGTTTTTTGGGGTCATTAACTTCAAACTATCTTCTCTTTTGTAGGGGTGGTTGCATGCCAAATTTTTTTGGTGTAAAATATCATAATTATTATATTTTTTTACCTGTGTATGATTAAAAATTATTGGAGTGTGAGTTTGATATTTTTTGAAGATCTAAATATTCAAGCTTGGTAAAGAAAAATCATGTCAGATAATATTAGTCCAGAACAAAATGAAGAGATAGTTGCTAGATTGTGGGCTATATTGAAAAGAAAGGGTGATGGGAAATGTTATTGTCCTTGCAATAATTGCAAGGGCTTAAAGACGAGAAGACTTTTAATCACAACAACTGACAAACATTGTAGGCAGCATGGTCACGTTGAAGGGGGGCATGATTATCGTCCATTGGTAAGTTGTTCATTATATGTGTTTATATTGATTGAATTTGCAAATGTTTATATTGTTTTAACATTTGATATATATATAAAAAATTACTTGATCATGATCATGGTTTATTTGTGTCTGTCATTATTATAAAGGTGGGGCGCCCTAGGGCACACGATATTAATTATCACGACCCAGAGAATGTGGTTTTGCAAGCGGAGGAACATGGAGCTGTGAATATCGAAGATGAAGTTAATGATCCTATGGAAGAAGATGATCATGCGCCAGAAAACACAATTGAAGATGATGGTACAAATACATTGATCCATGACACATGTAGTGGTACATCTGATCATGTTGATCGAGATGACTTTGATGATGTTCATGATTTACCTCTACTTGAGAAGGCATACGAGCCCCTTTATGAAGGCTCCCAAACAACTCTTCTCTCTGTTGTATTGTTGCTGGTGAACTTGAAGGTTATGAATGGTTTATCCAACATAGCAATCTCACGGATGTTAAGGTATGTCATATATGTCATCTTTTTTCATCTATTTTAATTGTTTTTAGTTCATTGCTAGTAAATAAAGGATGAAGTATGTACCATTATATTCTTTATATTAAGAAATTATTTTTTGTTATAGATTGATTGGTGAATTTTTGCTACCACCATCAAATATTTTACCTCGCTCATACCGAGATTTATCTGGCATTATGAAAGATATTGGAATGGAGTATCAAGCAATAGATGCATGTCCCAATGATCATATTATATATCATAAATAACATGAATTTGCAACAGAATGCCCAGAATGTCATATCAGTAGATATCAAATAGATCAACTAACAAAAAAGGTGCCTCGCAAGGTTCTTTGTTATATTCCCATTATTCCACGTATGCAACAATTATTTAGGTGTGAAAGCTTAGCGCAATTTATGGATTACCGTGCACGTAATAGAAGTGGAGATGAGATTCTTCGAATGCCTACAGATGGTTCTGCATTTAGGGACATGGAGGAAAAATGGCCACACTTTAAAGAAGAACCTCATAATCTTAGGCTTTCATTGGCAGCGGACGGTGTCAATCCATTTGGAGAGCTGATATCTATTTACTCGGTGTGGCTTGTTTTTGTTATCAACAATAACATTCCTCCCTGTATGTCAATAAAGATGGAGCACATAATGTTGGCAATGATTGTTCCAAGTATTTGTTTACATCAATTTTCTTTAACGTAGGAGCATCTCATTTGTTTTTTCATTTAATAGTCATGTACATGAATTTATATATATTGCAGTAAAATGGTTATAATAATTATGTAATGTTTATGTTCATTCAACTAGGTAAGTACCAAGTTAAAGATATGAATGTATATATTGAGCTTCTTATCGACAAGTTACTAAAGTTATGGAATGGCATCACTATGTATGATGTATCTAGACCAATAGGACAAAGACAATTTCAATTCCATGCAATGCTTGTATGGACAATTCATGATGCCCCAGGGCTAACACATTTTTTTGGTATGTTATAACGTTCGACTGCATGACTTTAACGATATTTAATTTTATGAAGTAGATATCATGCATGTTTTTTAAGTAATCTATTCATTATATATAATTATAAAAATTGACATATTTAATCCAATTATATATGATTTGTAGGTCTTCAAACAAAGGGAAAATTTGCATGTCCAATTTGTGGTCCAAACATGAAATCTCGTCATTCAACAAGTTTAGGAAAGCAGGTGTTTGATGAGTATAGGCACTTCCTCCATAGAAATCATAAGTATCGAACTACTAAAAAACATCTTTTCAATGGGAAAGAAGAGATTGCATCAAAACCACGAAGAATGACACCTCGCCTATGGAAGTTGGAATATAATATAATTAATCGTCAAGGTTATACATTGGATCAAATTGTTTATCTATCATTTATGATATGTTTTGAATTTATATTTATATATTGTGTTGTGTTTACTCATGTTGTAATTGACAATGATTGTCATTGTTAATTTTTTTAACTTATATGCTTCATGAAGGTCGTCAAGGCATTAATGGTCGGCTTCCACAGGGACTGAAAAGTTATCCTAGACAATTTAATAGGTTGCCCTACTATGAGCAGCTACAAATTGTGCATTTATTTGATACAATGCATATTGGAAAAAATATGACAGAAACGTTATGGAAAATATTGGATGGAAGTCATGACAAAGAAAAAATTGTCAAAATTTATAGTGACATTCAGGAAGCTAGTCATGCAATGAAAAATGTCATTCAATTAAATAGCGATGGAGACCAAATTAATATAAGTGCCCCTCCTTGGTTATTAACGGAGCAACAAAGCAATGCTATAAAACAAGTCATACGAAAAATTCGATTTCCCACAGGATTTGCTGCGAACATAAACAATATCATAACAAAGAAAGGTGAATTTGGGTCAGGAATGAAAATGCATGATTGGCATACCTTCATTAAGGTAATTATTCTGGTATATTATATATATATATATGTATACTACATGTACTTTTCAGTGTATTATGTTTACTACTTTTGGAAAAATATTAATGAAAAGATCATTTTATAATTGTTGCAGTACGTTCTACCTCTATCTCTCCCAGACAACTTCGACAACAATGTCAAGCAAGTTATATATGATCTTGGAAAATACATGAGGTAAGTAGCGATATTTGTTCAATTCGTTGTATATTTTTGTTAAATCTCGTTAATATATTTGTGTCTTGAATCACTTGTAGATGGCTGTCATCTAAAGCAATCCATAAAGAAGATATAAATTATTGGAAGAGAAAAATTCCTCGTTTAATGTGTGAAATGAAAAAGTGTCTACCTTCGACATTTTTCAATGCATAAGAATACTACCTCATACACCAAGTTCAGGAGATTGAATTGAGTGGACCTGTACACACAAGGTCAATGTGGATGGTTGAAAGGCACTTGAAATTTTTGAAGGCTTTGGTTAGACAAAGAGCACATCCCGAGGGTTCTATGGTGGAGGGATACATGGTATACCATGGTGTACATTACTGAATATCTTCCTAAATTTGCAGCAAAGATCCATGTAGATCGCATTTGGGATCCCAACTTCATTAAAAAATTCGAAGGGGAGTACCTGATGGGGAAAGGTAGATTGAGGAAAGTGACAGGTAATTATAAGATGGTCATGGAGATTAATTAGAATACATTTTACATTTGGTTTTTATGTATATTGTACTTATTTAACTATCAATCTTTCAATATTCATCAATTATAAATTAAGGTCGTATACCGTGGTAATTAACTAATTATACGTCGTTTGTGAATTTCAATTTTTTTTAATACACTTGGTCGAGAGTGGGATGCACTACATTTGTATGTCGCAAACAATATTGATTGGATGACGGTATGGATTGAACGATGTCAACAATCTGGTCGCGCATTAACATGGGAAGGTGTGGCTTCATTGGTTAAAGAAGCTCATCGTAATGGAGACTCCAATGTTACACCAAGGGAAATTGATTTAGCATATGGTTTAAGAGATAAACAGGTATGTATAAATATATTAATCACCCATATTATTTAATTATTTTCAATTATATTGATGTATATATGTGTTGATATTTTTTTTCTTTGCATACATTCGGCCAAGAATAAATATGTTTATCAACTGACGATATTGCAATAAGTTTTACATGTTTGACATATTGTAGGTGAAACACCACAAGGCTATGTGGTGCAATGGTCGTAAATTTTGAATCAAAAAGTTGGATGACACGAAGAAAACTTGTGATTCTGGGATAACTGCAGTCTTCCAGGTGACTAATGTTTCATCTAGAAGCGACATACATCCAGAAGTCTCAAAAAATCAATACTATGGGATTTTGGATGATATACTTGAGTGTGACTTTAAGTCCTTCAAATTAGTTTTGTTTGTTGTCCTATGGTACAAGCTACGATTGAATGAAAATGATCCCGAGAGAACTGTTATTGAACATGATAATGGATTTACAATGGTTAATACAAGGTATTTTGAGCGAGCTGGAAATGAGCCCTATGTTCTTCCAAGCCAATGTGAGCAGGTATTTTACTTAGAGGTTCCAAGTAAAGCGGGTCAGTCATATGTTGTTAGACATGATCCAAGAGGAAGGCCGGTAAAGTATAATGTGGTGGAAGAAGAAGATACTAAAGAAATAGAAGATGATGTAGATGATGATCAGGATCAACAGTTAGTTGATGATGTGCCTGACGAAGATGTCGAAGAGGAGGAACTAGATCATGATGATGTAGGAGTTAATGTTCATGAAGATGATATCCATGTGGATGATGACATTATCAAAAGTGATATCAATGACAATGATGATGATATGACCAATCCTTACAATGTTGAATCTAGATCGGATGATACAGACAAAGAGTTGGATGAAGAAGAAGATCAATGACATTGAAATGTTTGAGTTATGTGATTGTATTATCTATTTGATATTAATTTCTTGATAGAATTATATTTGACTTATGTGGTTACATAATTAATTTATGATGTTTTTAATTTTAATTATATTTGAATTATATTAGAATATGTTCAGTTAATAGATGTAAAAAATACAATGGATGAACCAAAAGATGAAAGCGTGAGACCACTGCCTTGTTGGGTGTATGGAGTCTAATGAAGATCTATAAAAGTGTAATCTATGATGGCAATAATTCAAAGTGTTTGGCACACAGATGTAGTTTATAACTTGTATAAATGTGCAAGTAAATGACTGACAAACTCTACTTGAGATAGAATGACAATCCTAGTTATGTGATTCTTCTTATTGATCCAATTAATACTCTTCAGTTACTGTGATTGACTAGAAGGGTTTAATCTTTACTTGAAAGAACCAAATAATCACATCACACAAATACATCAAATGTGTATCGGTAAACTAAATATATTTATATGCTTCATATATCAATTTAGACAACAAAAAAACATCAAAATGGAGACAACCAGATTACTGTATAATTCCATAAACAGTTGATACCAAGATTAAGCCACAAGTTCAGACATCTTCATTAACTTCATCAAAATTCATACATGCATCTGAGTCTTTTAAAGGAAAGTTTCATTGTTGTATCTTTCTCCTATCCACCTATATTTGTTTTACATTATGAAACAGATATAAATATATCAAAATTGTGAAAGGGCGCATCCTTTGAGAAATGTCTTTTGCTTAACAATAATAAAAAACTAGAAATTATGCTCTATTAAGCCATAAATAGATGTTTTGACAGATAATCTTGGTAAGTTGGCCGCTTGTGTGTATCAGCATCCTCTAGTACATTCCTTGTGGCTAGCTCCATTTCGAACATCTTCTCATTCTATTCACATGCCCTGTCCATTGTTAAATCATTCCTTGTGGCTGTCTCCAGAATTGTTTGCATCATCGTCTGGCATTCCTTCATACATCCTATGGTAATAGACACTATTTTACTCCTCTTCGATTAAGTACTTGTCCACCCATCTCTGATACTCTTCATCCGTTGGTCAGCGGAATTTCACGACCTCATTCACCTTAGTATTGTAAGGTGTGTAATTCACTGCAACCTGATTGGCTTCCCTTTCAAAAAACTATAAGAATGTGCTAGTGTTAATTATCTTATCCATACTATTTACCAACAAATCACAATTTGAATCATCACAAATTGATTTGATTTGTGCATTGATAACTTCTTCTACCCCATCCTGCCACTGTTGCAATGTCTTAACATTTCCTTGTGCATCAATAATGTCTGGCAAAAATGTATCATTCTAGTCATCAAAGCTCTTTATAAGCTCCCTAATTCTTCTACTGAAATCATCAGGTAGGGCTTGAAATCCGCTCAATGATTTTACAAAGTTTTGAGTAGGCTTCAATGACTGGGGCCTATTGTCCGCATCAAACCTAGAAGCTTTGTACATAATATCCAGATCGTTTGCCCTAGGGATCCATTTCTCAGCCAAAGGCAAAACTATTTCCTGATCCCTATTGATATTTTTTATTCCATCCAAGAATAAAGAATACAAAGAATGTATAGATGGTAATTTACCATCAAGCTTTTCATTAAGATGCCTCAAAACTGTGTCAACCACCTCACTTTATTTGGAAATTGCATCATCCTCACTTGCCTTTAAGGCAACCTGCAATTCTGTGATCCTATTCAACATTTGCTTCTTGGTGGGATCCACAGAATATTCAACTTCTTCTTCAACTGGCCCTGGTGTAGGACTGAGAGCAGGTGCTTGGATGGGGGACCCTAGAAATTAAACAATTGGAGTAGTATGGGGGACCGATCCTGCAATAGAAGGTAATGTTCAGATACCAGGAGCACTGGAGGATTCTCCCACCTACCCATATTTCAACCTATCTACTTTAGATTGCAGCTCAACATTCCTTTGTTGCATCCTACTATATTCTGCAATTATCATATTGTATTTCTCCATTAGACTCTTCTTTTCAACCTCTTCTCTCTTAGCTATCTTTTGGGCCAATTTGGCCACATTCACTGTCAGGCTTGCAGCTTCTGTTATTGAAGTTTTAAAAGCTCTCTTGATGATTAGCCCTCCCCTTAGATGTGGGCTAATATCAGTTACATTTGGCTTTCTGCCCTGGGGTGTCAATGCCCACATGGCCAGAGTTTCATACTCCTCACTGAAGGCAGAGTCCTGCAGAGCTGCCTTAACCTCTTCTTCACTGTTTTGTATAGGGTGCTTGGACTGTAAGATAGCATTGAATGCAACCGCATCAGCTATGTCTCATTCAGGAAAAAGTAAGACACCAGCCTGAGTCACAAGTCTTCTTCCCTCCTCAGGAGTGATGCCTTTGAATTCTTCCATTAATTCGGCCTTGACCTCATCATCATTCTCCTACTCAAACCTATCAGGTCTCGATTCTCTCCTACTCTTGCATTTGTTCTGGTACTCTTCTAGTTTCATCCTCCAAACTAGTTGCAAGAATACAAGAGTCTTTACAAATGCATCATCGTCCAAGAATGCCTTGTAGGCCTCCATCCTAGCATCTTGTACACATTGCCCCTTTACATCCATGTCAGAAAGCACCAATTGTGTTGATCTAGGAGTGGAAGGGATACCAACCTGCATGACTTGATCAGTCACAATTATCTCATCCATCAGGGTTTACTGTGTTTCCTCAACTCTCTACCTCTTAGGGCTTGGCTCTGATGGTAACACTGCAGGATCACCTCTTGGTGGTGAATCTAGATCCACAATCCTTATCCCTCCGGGTGCTCTGATCCTTAGACCCAGCTATGATGATGCTTGCATGACTTGTTTTCCCTTCTTATCCCCTTCATCCTCAGCACTGCTCGCATTCCTCTTTCTCTTGTATAGAGGCATGTCAACTGGTGGCTGATAAGCTGGCCTTGTTTCTTCAGGCCTCATATCCGGTCTTTCTATACCAAAATCTAATTCCAAACTGACCCTCTTGGTCATCAAGGTGGCCATGATACTTTTTAAATTAGCCATTAAGAAGTCTATTCTCTTGTGAAATGGAGTGAACTCCATTAATGGATCATATTTTGGATCCATTTTATGTATTATAGCCAACAGCTTTTCATATGCAATCCATTTTTCTTTATTCAACTCCTGCCTATTCAAATCAAACTCATTTCTGATTAGGTCCTCAGGAAAGTTGAATTCATGTGCAAATTTGCCACCTTTAATTCATTGTCTGAACAATGCAAAGAATCCCTCAGGGTCATGTTGTCTCCTAGAACCATTCCTCAAATTGAAGTCATAAAAAAACCTTCTGAAGTGGACCCATCCTCCCTTAGAATAGACAAAATAAAAAACAACAGTGTAGTCAGGGAACAAAGTCTTTTTTCCTTTCTTTGTTAGGTTGTCCTCATGAATACAACCTAGTTGCCACATTACTTCGACAAACCCCATCCTTGATGGTACATTAAAGGGGAGGATATGAGGGGTTCCCTGGAAACCATACACCCTCAAGACAGTGCTTACAGGGTACAAGATGATATCACCCCAATTGTGACACACTTTTAAATTAGGCTTCCTCACCTTCGGTCAGAGGAAGTCATGCAAATCTTCAGGGACTCTTGGCACATTTACCACCAACCGAGCCCTGAGTCTAGAGGAAAAACAGTTATCAAACTGCACAAAGCTGGCACCTCCCCTATTGTAAGACAAATCTGCACTCCACACCTGTACTGGTAACCTTTCTCCATTCACCTCCTACCTCAACTCCATGTTTTCTGAGAAGAAAAAAACATTCTTGTACAAGAACATATGCATCAATAGGGAGTACCAGAAAAAAGGAGTGCCAGTATCCCCCACATGCAACTTCATCAAACCTTCATGCATCTTCTTTGACAGGAATGATGCAAAGTCATATACCACAGAGAAGTTGGGATGCTGAATCTAGTCTCCCATAAACATGTACACAACCGGAATCACAGTATTAGGGTTGAACCCTAAAATCTGGCACAATGAATAAAATGTTGTCAGGAAGTGACTAGCAAAATTGCTTAGCCTGAAAGGCTCCTGGTCATTTGGGCTGATAATAATTGTTGAACTACTTGCCCTGGCCAGGTGAAGAGGAAGCAACTTCAATCTAAAAAGAGGCTTTAACCTTTTGTACTCCTCCTTCATCTTCTCAAAATCTATTTGGACTAAGAAAGGGCTATTCTCAGTCAAATCAAAAATCTGTTGAATCTCATATGCATTTAGGCTTAGCAAAATTCCACCATCATTATCCCTTATGACCCTTGTCACAGGATCATACCGTACTGCCACTGCTCTGAGCAAGTCAACATCAGGGAACACATTTAGCATTGTTAGTTTCCCCATGTCATATCTCTAGGAATTAGAGAAGGGGTGAGGTAAGTTTCGCTACCCATACCATGACCTAAACATTTCAAGACCAATCATAGGAATCCTGGCATCCGTAATGTTATAATTTTTGCATAGTAGACCTTCGCCTAGGGTCTTTCCATTCATTAAAACCAAACCACTCTTCCTGTCATTTGTTGACAACGGGAGTTGATCCAGGAAGTCATCATACAAATTCTTCTTCAAATAAACAAAATGGCCAGAGTGCTGCTTCGGTGGTGCCATCTTAAACAACTAAGGCTTCTTTTAAAAAATCAAATCCTCGAAGAAACTAGGGGTACCTAGAACACAAAAATACAACACAACTGTGCAATTCCAATAATTCAAATGAACCAGTAACCCTACGAAAATAATTAACAAAACCCCTTGACCAACACAATAGAACCCTTCGCAAAGACAGTCAAATTAACCCAGCAGTTTAGAAAATAACTCACGAGATTTCGCGCCTTGCAGAGAACCAAACTTCATGGTGATCGCTCGAAAAACTTTATCTTTGGCTCTGAACTACTTGGAAAATACTTGAATGCTTTTGTAATGAAGATAGAAAAAGAGCAGATACTTTATGTCAATTGAATTGAGGCAGTAGACATCTCGTCTGCCATTAAAACTCATTTGCATGCTGCCCCAATGGCTCTAATCGCATTTGATGCGAATTTAAACTTCAGCCGTCGATCTTTTATTTTTGTTAGATCATCGAATGACCATCTTCAAAAGGGTTGACGAAATCTCCATGTCGGCATCAAGAGCCCACCATAGAAGCAGCACCAAGGGAATACACGTGGTGCCCGCTTGTGATATCATAATCACTAAACATCTTGCATCTTTGGATCACACGATGGCGAGCAACCGTTGATTCCTACAATCAGCGATCGTGTTCACTCACAACAGTCAACAGCACCAAACATAACCGTCGAGCAACTTTTTACCAAGATTATAACATCACCGTCAATCTTGAGCACGTGCATCTCACAACTATTTTAGTAACCCACTTTATAATGTATTTAAGTCTGACACAAATATTAAACGCTTTCTTAATCCCTTTTCGCAATCGACATCTTGGGACACGTGGCGCTCGCTCGTGATATCGCAATCACCAAACAATCAATGGTGATGTCATCGCGAGATCACAGGGAGCGGTCAGGATCAATCGTAGGAAGATCGACGGTCATTAAAAACACAGCAGTCAGCAACACCAAACATAACCGTCGAGCAACTTTTTACCAAGATTATAACATCACCGTCGATCTCGAGCACGTGCATCTCGCAGCTGTTTTAGTAACCCACTTATAACGTATTTAAGTCTGACACAAATATTAAACGCTTTATTAATCCCTTTTCGGCATCAATAGCTTGGGACACGTGGCGCTCTCCCGTGATATCACAATCGCCAAACAACCAACGGTGATGTCATTGCGAGATCGCAGGGAGCGGTCAAGATCAATCATAGGAAGATCGATGGTCATTAAAAACACAGCAGTCAGTAGCACCAAACATAACCATCGAGCAACATTTTATCAAGATTATAACATCAACGTTGATCTCAAGCACATGCAACTCGTAGCTATTTTAGTAACCCACTTTATAACATATTTAAATCCGACACAAATATTAAATGCTTTATTAATCCCTTTTCGACATCGGCAGCTTGGGACACGTGGCGCTCTCCCGTGATATCGCAATCGCCAAACAACTAGCGATGATGTCATCGCGAGATTGCGGGGAGCGGTCAAGATTAATCGTAGGAAGATCGACGATCATTAAAAACACCCCATGCAAAATAAAACAACTATTAAAAAGTCAGGCAAAATAACCTTTTTGCGTGTGCAGATTGCGTGATCGTCAGATGAAGTGATTTCAATCTTGACCGTTGCTCGCAGACCTCGCAAGGTTTCTGCTAATGTCACAAATATGGTGCGAGGCTTGCAAGATTCTACCATTTGTCACATTTGATGGTGGGGACCAGTTTTGCTCGCTGATCGATTATGAAGGCTGATGTCAATAGCCGTTTCCGTATCGACGCATCATGGTCGTTCCTCACTGACCTCGCGCAATTAAAATTGCAGTTTCAATAATGCTGCAAGGTGTGCGATTTGGTGACATGTGGAATCCGATGTTGTGAGTTCATAACAAAGGTGGGGCCCATTTTCGTGCTGATGTGGTGCTCAATAGGTGAATATCCTGTCCGTTCGGTGACTGGAGGGAGAACATGGCATTTTCAAACTATTTTGACTAAATCTGAGCTGTTCTCCTGGCCAACGTTGCGATTGATCAACGGCTCATATTTAAAAATAAACTAGTATTGTATGATAGCCGTTTTATCTCGCGCGAGTGAATAGTATTGGCCGAGTTCGACTCTGTCTGCATAATTAAATGCTAAAATTTGTGAACTACTATTTCAGTTCTGTATCTCTACATTGAGGAAGAATTGCTTGGTATCGAGTGAAGCAAGCTGTGATTACGATTTCTCAATTTCGCTGCCCTGGATGTTGTGTGATTGAAATCGTAAGTAGCACGTACGCCATTTCTTGTAAATTTAGAATATTTTATGGTTGCTTGCTGGGCAATTCGTGATTATTTCCTGTCTCTGTTCTTGAAGAATTGATTGAATAGATTCGCTTTTAGAATTTTTCTAGATAGTTGCTAGGGTTTTTTGAATATTGAAGAATTTTCTGTTAAGGCTAAAAGAGAAAATTGTAATTATTTGCTATCTAAAAATAAGCAAACCCTAGTTCGAATTATCATATGTAAAGTATAAATGGCACCCAAGGCCCGAAGTTCTAGTTCTGAAACCACTACCAGGTCTTTATCCCAAGATATTATTGATTTGTTACAACCCTCTACTAGCAAAAAGCATGAGGGAAAGGTTTTGTTCTATGGGCCTCGAATCTTGGAAGGATTGACAGACAAGCAATGTGCAATTCAAGATGCCGAGTTCCCATACACCGGGTGGCAGTTGTTCTCCAATTGGTTTGGGAACAGGAATTTTTCGGTTCCTTTGTGTAACCCCTAGAGGTTAGACCTAGGTAAACTGGTGGTTCCTAATGTTTATATGGATGTAGATCTTTTAAAGGACATTGCTGCTAGATATGACCCTGTGGCCCGAATTGTCAAAACACATGCTAGTGTGCAAATGATTAAGATAACCAAAGAAGAAATTACAGAGATTTTCAAATTGCATGAATGGAGTCAGGATATGGTTCCTATTGACTTGGAGGTTTTCATACAAGAATATAGAAATACTAGGGGTTTGTTCAGAACATCCTTCTTAATACCTCATTTGGCAGTCTCAGGAAGAGGAAAAAATCAGAAGAAGGTAGTAATTGGCAGGAATGAGCCTGAACCTTTTCCTGTGGGCTATTTTTCCAGTTATTTCAAGAAGACTGTTTGTGATTTATGTCAAGTTCTGGGAGTCAGCTTAAAGAAAACCTTGCCTACCGATATTATGTATATGGCAGTAAATCTCCAGCACCCAAGTTTTAATGTAATATATGATTTTGCTACTTATTTGGTAGAGAAGATGCACACGGGTCTGGTAGCCCTAAAGGAGGGGAAGAATTGGGTTGGATTCAGATGGTATTCCTTGTTAATCCACATGTTTCTGTATAGGGGTGAGGCTGTTTTTGAAAAAGATATGAAATTAAAGAAGAAGGAAGAAAACATTGAAATGCCTGTCCAATATTGGACTAGGATTCTTGACATGCATGATCATGAGTTTGATTATTTAACTTTCCATAATATCTTTGGATCTAAATTAAGAGAGGCTCTGGTTTGTGACCCCCCAAGGATACCAAAAGAAATTCATGACTTCTTGAGGCTGATGGAGAGAAGGCCTGAATTGAACATAAAGCACAATTGGGGAGACATTTTCCCCTATCGTAATACCATAGTTTTTAGGGTTTTTGGCACAAATATCAATCCAAAGGTTCTACCAAGGGAGGTGCCCCTTAGACTTGGATTTTTGGAAATCATGAGGCAGTTGGGGGTCGCTCAAGAAGTACACTTGCCAGCTGAACAGAAGAAAGGTTCTTTCTTCCCTGAATATACAACATTTTCCAATTTTGTTATGGCAAAGGGAGGATGGAAGGAGTTGCATCAATTACTTGGGCCTTATAGGCTAAGGACTGTGCACCCCAGGAATCATGATCCTGAGGGTTTTATCTCTCAAATGAAGGAAAAACATCGGACAGGAGCTTTTGTCCATAACTTCTACTTTCCTGAGGACATCATCAGGAATATTTTTGATTTGGAATTACAAGATGATAGAAAGGCACTATACATTGCCTACTCTAAAATGGTAAAAAGTAAGCAGGAGAAAATACCTGGTTTCAATCCCATACCTAATGCTAAAGATGAGTTTAGTAGGGCAATGTATGCTATTGATAATTTTGAGAGCTTGGTTGGGGTTTTGAAAGATGAAAGGGTTGTGGAAGAAAGGGGAAAATCACAAACCATCGAGGAGTACCCTGAGGTAAAGGAAGAGGAGAGGCCTACTTATCAGCCCCAAAAGAAGATAAGGGTTTTTTCTAGAAGAAAGGGAAGTAGGGCTGAAGATGTTGCTAAAAATATTGCACCATCTTCTTCAAGGCAGTCAGTACCAAATGTTGTTGATTTGGATTCTCCTCCAAGTTTTTCTGAACAGGCTTGCCCACCATCACCAAAGAGGTAGAGGGTTGAAAGGGTAAAGATTGTTGATTGTGATGGTGATGAGGATGATGACATTATTGTCACTCCGAATGAAATGCATCATGAGATCCATTGGACCTAGTTGACATTGCAACAGGTTCAGGTACAGTTTCTTTGAGGTTAGGAAAAGATGAAATCAAAGGAATAACAAGCAATGATGACTTGAGAATAGAAGCCTGCAGAGAGTTCATGATGGATGACTCTTTTATTCAAATCGGTGCTCTTAAAGATTTTGTGTGGAGAGCATATACTGCATTATATGCTGAGAAGGTGGCACATGAGAGAAGTCTGCATCCAGAGCTCCTAGAGAAGGTAATTCAAGCTAAGGTTAGGGAACAGATGAGAGAACGATTCAAAGCAATAACACCAGAGCAGGGCCGAGAGTTGGTACAAAAAAGTGGACTATTGCTACTCCTAGAATGGGATATTGCTGATGTTGTGGTGTTTGACACAATAAGAAGGGCTAATAAGCCACTTCTTGCTACTGAAGAGGAGGCTACGTTGGCACTCAAGGGATCGACCTTTAGTGAGGAATGGGATGCATTGGCAATCTGGTCCCTATCTATTGGCTCTAGAAAGCCAATTATTGCAGAACCTTTTGACTTCAGTGGTCACTTGGTTGTGAGGAGAGTTGCTGACACCCCAGCATTGGAAGCTACTGATATGGTCGTGAATGTTGCCAAATTCACCAGAGCAACTGTTGAAGATTTGACTAAGGAGCGGGATACTCTGAGAGGCCAATATAATTACATTATTATTGAATATAATAAGAGTCAACAAAAGGTAGCAGAGTTAGAAACTGAATTGGCTTTATTGAGGCAACAAATGGATACCATGACATCTCAAAAGCAAGCCAATTCTAGCCACATTGTTCCCGACCCACCAGTAGAGCAGTCTCAACCTCCTGCACAAGCGCAGTCTTTGGCTATTGTTCCATATAATATGGGACAAGTGCCTATCGCTATTGAGAGGGCTACTAGCCCTGGAGGGGGACTTTCTAGGGAGAAACTGATTCAACAGGTTGAAAAATATATGGAGATGGTAAAGCAAATCCGGGATGCAACAATGAGAAACAATGATGTGATAGTGGACACTGTTTTGAAACATTTAAACAGAACGGTCTAGAGTAATCTAAACAGTGTTCATGCAAATTATGTCCTAATGTTGCAAGCACTAAAAATGTTTCCAAGGGATAAAGAATTGGCCATCTCATTGCTAAACAAATGGAGCCCTAGAATGGAGAAGTTGAGATTCATGGCAGTAGGGGCAAAACAGCATGGTGATAAATATCCTACTATTATTGCAACATATTGATTGGTCAAGGGAATTGTTGAATAGAAGTTTCAGGGATTTTCCGCCCCAATGGAATCCAAGATTAAATTGCTGAAAGATGTGTATGATGGAAAGGACCTGACCCCATTGCCTCATATTTTACATAGTCAGGATGAAGTCAAACCCCTGTAGGTTTGGAAGGAGCAAATGAACAATATAATGATGTCTCAAACACATGAGATATGCAAAAAAGCTGACATCCACATGCTAGAGAATACATTGGAAAAGTTGTATTTTGTTATAAGTTTCTTAGAGAGCTTTGATAAAAAGGCCACATCGATAATGGTAAAGTATGCTCCCTATCGAAACAAGGTTGATCAAGTTGTGGCTTTCCAGTGGCCTTCCGAGGAGGAGTTTGAATTATGGAAAAAGATGTTCATTGATGAACTGGAATTATGAGTGTTATAGTCGAGAATTGCAACTTGGTCATGTATAACACAGGTCTGGCCTTAGATATTATATTCTAAAATTGTATTCTCCTTTTGACTCCAAGTATAGGGTGCTGAGGTGGAGTTAATACTATAACGGCTAAGCATGCCTTCGATGTATGGGGAGCGGCCTTTGGAGCGATGTTTTCTTTCCTCCTTATCAACTAATGATGATCTTTGTCTTATGCTCTCCTCTCGCATAATAAAATTGTAATTGAATCAGGAGTTAGAGGTCCAATTACAAATGGATATGTGTACTCTTCGACCTAAAGCTTGTTGGATCCCTTGTTTTATAAAAGGGAATTCTGGGCTGAGAGAGTGGTCGGTTGAAATATCCAAGATATGAGAAATAAGAGTCTAGTAATATAGAGAGTATGAATTGTAAGTCCAGGTTTTAAAAATTTTTGAGTCAGATTGGAGAACTTTGTTAATCATGGGGTTTTTGAGCATGTTTGTATCAAACTCATGAATATTTGGAGTTTATTTTATCTCCTATTGTGTTATGTTACATGGATTATTAATGAAATATCGATCAAAGATGATTTTCATTGATTTTAATTTGTTATTTACTGTGAATTATGTTTAACTACAACTCTGGATCAAAGGATCGGTTAAATGCTTCAGTTAACCAGTAAATTCATGCAATATAACAAATAGGATTCATAAAGGAGTAATAAACTCAGGTATGGATATATGGGTTGTAATGCAATTCATAATAGATCATAAGTATTCAAAATGAAATTTACCCTGTAGTTCAGTTTTCTCTTTTGACTCCTTGCGCTGGGATATGGCACTGGAATTCTGATTATGTTTTATTGTCGTATGTTTTGTGTTATGGCATCAGGATATTTTACTCAAAAATTTCCTATCAATTTACTTTATGTGAAGTTTGAGATTCTCAGTTAAATGGACATGAGTCTTTTTTAAGGAATAGCCAATTTCTTGAAGGATTTGATCCTTTAACATTAATTGGGGATCTATCTATTGCTTACCTGTGTGCAAATTAAATGAATTGTTTAAATGTTGTATGTTAAGAGCACATGTTAGGGAATACCCTCCTGGATTTTATAGAGTCCGAAGTGTAGGAGAATTAGCCTTATTGCTATTCTCGTAAAGTTGGCCATATTGTTCCTAGTCTTTTATTATTGAATGTGGGGAGTTCATAGGAGCTTCTAGGAAACACATGTGGGTTGCAGTAAAAAAATGCCAATAGGTTCAATTGACAACATGATCTATTGAATAATTACAAAGAATTCATAATTTGGAATTCTAGATTTTGACAACATGATCTATTGACAAGTACGAAGCATTTTTCACATTGTGTCAAATTTTCATATTGTTATCAGGATTCAATTATGTAGTTTTACAAGTCAAACTCATTGACCCATGTTTCATGAGTACTGTTTCACAAGAACCCATCTCTCATGATAATGAATGGTCAACTTAGCACTCATTGCGTCTAAATGATTCTCAAAGCAATGAAGCACTAGGCCTTCCTAGGAGGTCACCCATCCCAATATTACATGATCCATGATTTTATTAATAATTGATCATTTTGGATTTTGAAAAACTTGACACACAAATGACAATTTGACAATGAACTTAATGTATCACAATTAAGTTTCAAATTGAGTAACACAATAGAAACTAAAACAAATTGAGATATTGTTATGAGGGTAGTGATGCAACTTTTCTAATTAGAGTGTATTCCATGAGATTACAATTCTTTGAGATATTTTGTCAAATAGTTCACAAGATTTGTCTATCCTCCCACATTTTACATAGATTTGAAAATGGATTGTACAACCACAACATTTGAGAAAATTCATCTTCATATTATGCTTTGATGGATGTCTATACCTTGTTCCAAATCTCCCATATTAAGGAAATCGACAAGGATTTTGGTGAAGGTTGTGAAATTTGTCTATGCATCTACCAATTGCATTTGATTGAAAGTTTCTAAAACCTTTTAAAACAATCCATTATGTATATTCTACAATCATTATAGTCCACAATTAAACATTTATTTGGTTTTGCATCTACCAGTTGTATTTGGTTTAATTTTCCTACCGAATTTTCAATGTAGATCCATTTTGTGTATATCTTAATTACAATTTGTTGGTGTTTTTTCCCACATAGGATTTGCAATTCTGTAAGAGGTAGCCAACCTCCGTTATAAAGAATTGCAAAGGCTACTGGCCAACTAACAAGAGTCAGTCAAAGATTGACATCTCCTACACTTTTGGCTCTATGAAACCAAGGTGGGTAAACCCAAGTGTGTTCATACGAATGTTTCATGATTGGTAAGAATGCTTCTTCTTACAGATGCAATCCCCACTAACACTAACAGACAGGCATTACCCTGGTTGTGGAAAAACCAAAGAATAATAAGTACAGATATCCCAAAGCAAGGAGACTGAAAATTATCATAAGATCTATATCCCAAAAAGAGATAGCAGTTGATATTTGTTAAAATGTTTGGGTATTGAATCACCATGCTTAGAGTCACAGTCCTATACCTGAAAGGAATTTACCAATACTATCTAGTGCCTCATCAATTGGGTGGGAGTCATATAAAATGTAATTCAGATGAAATTGAACTTATCACCATAGTGCTTTGCTACCATGAGATTTGTCAGTATATTAAAACATTACTCCTTAGTGAATACTGAGCATATAACCATAAACATGCAATTTGTGTTCAAGCATTTGATTAACTCATTAAGTCAAAGCAAGAGAACAAATTACACTTTCAACTACACCATTGAAACTGAATGAACAAACCCTTGATAAATCCATTCATAATCCATGGCCCATACATAGGAGAGCAAAATGTCTTAATTTTTTTAGATTTCTTTCGATATCAGTAATTACAAAAGCATAGTATACTTATTTCATACTATTCCCAACCCAACATGATTTCCTACATAATACCTTCAAAATCCTGCATTACCACTAACTGTACCTATTCTAAGCCTTCAAACCCAAAAAAAACAACCCTTAACAATGAGCCGTCAAATATCCTTTATAGGATAGGAGAGCAACAAAGCAATAGGCTACATTGTTCGTTCCAAAATTGAATTTCATTTAGAATGAAATTAAAATTGACATTCCTCATCATTATAAAAAACCATAATCAGTTTGAGGAATCAAAACAGTTATACCATTGTAACTAGTCGGAGCTAAAGACAAAAGAGCATGGCAGGCATGCATACGTCCACATCAACACACCACCCAAAAGTAACACACCCACCAACTGCAACTACTTGCAAGACACACGGCCTCGGTAGAGGTGACCACTCCTGGTCCTCGCTCCAAGAAGAAGCGAGACCAACTTCCTTTTATCTGCTTTAACACATGATCTGGTAGCATGGCACGACGCCATCGCAGTTATTGGGGCAACCGCGAGGGGCTCTTCATTGACCCCCAAAAGCTCAGTCATAGACGCCAAGTAACGTTAGTAGTCCGAGTCAGTTTCGGACCCATCACCGTCAGGACCAAAAGACAACACTAGTGGGGACTTGGAGCTCCCCGTCCCTTTAAAATTAGCATCATGGACAACCTCATACTTGCTAAGGACAGGTTGTACCCCACCAGGCTGCAAATTTCTCACCCCGAGTCTGGTCCTTCTGCACACAGCCGAATGGTCCATTGTAAAGAACACCTTGCAAAATACAAGAGAGAGTCGACCACCTGCAAACAATACAACTCAAAATGTGATGATAATACTAGATAACACAATGAGCATTTATAGAGTTAATTGGTGCGAGAATATTAATTGCTCGAATGTAGCTCGAGCATTCGAGCATTTTAGTGGCTAATGTAGCCACCACAAATTATTTCTGAATTGTGAAGGCATGGCGTACAAGCCATCATTGCATTTATTAGGAGAACAGTGTTTGCACGCAGAAAATTCAAGCAAGGATCCACTAAAAAAATCCGCGCCATTAATGAGGACAACTTGCAGAGAGCAAGAACTCCCAAAACGGATGAACAGGAACCCAAGAAAAATTGAACCGTTAATGCATATCGAACATGGTAAGTCGGACGACTCAGATTGTGTCAACAATTGTTTGAAAATACACATCAGCGCCCTAGGAGAATCGTGCCCAATCACAACCCAAGAAAACAAGAGGTTGCAACTAGACAGCGGGTCCCACCTAGCCCTGTCGCTTCAATAACCAAGCCACGTGTCGCCTCTTCGCAGACCTCGTAGTACCCTCAGGGGCCTTTAATCTGATCGTGCGAGATCTGCGAGGAAGGATTATTATTGATCTCCCTCGGTAATACCACACGGGTAGTAAATTTTAAGTCCCACCACAATCCTTGTATGGTCCACATGATTTTTTTATCCTTTGTTGAAGAAACTATTACAATATATTTCTTATTTATGTACTTATTTTCCATACATGTTTATAAAAGTTTGAAATTATTAATAATATTAATTTTGGCAAGACATTAAAAGACTCTTGATTGTAAAAAATATGCATCCTAATGTGAAAATGCAAACAATGGAAGCAATGACTATAACACATAAATTTTTATGTAGTATCCAATTCAAAGAATCATGTTACCCTCTACCTTGAATTTTTTAGTATAAAAAGCTAAGGAAATGCTATAAATAAGATAATAAGTTGACTATTATTATATACCAATTTTTATAGAGATGTAGATTGTTGGATGTTGTGGTTGTGTTGCTCATGATATGTGGTTGTCATTGATGTCAACACTATTAGCATTAATGTCTTAAAGGTTGTATATGTCGAGGATATTGAGAAAATTAGAATAAATATGTTGCAGATAGTCTATGAAGTTGTGAAGATCGGAGTGGTGAAAATTTTTGTACGTTGGTATTCTGAAGTCGTGTATTAAAAGGTTTGTTGCTGAGCCTATCTAGTATATCCTCTGGAAGTTTCAGAGGTGTGCATCAAGATTGGAGCGAGTTATGAGTTTTTGTGTTCCTACAGTTGTTTTGTTGCTATAGTTGGTGTTTCTGAAAGAAGAGAATGTAATTCTGGTGATTTGAATTGTTGTGTATGCTCTTGAGATGTTCATTGACGTTTCTTGATCTCATACTCTATTATTGTGGTACGTCCACGTTGATTAGTGTGCTCATGATCAAAGATTTTTCCTTTCCATGTTCGAGTTTTCATGTTCTTGGTTGACATGATGGTGATAGCATGTTGTAGATCCTTGTGGATTAATTTTTGAATGCTTGGCATGTTCGAGGATGTTGCTTTAGGTCTTCGTTATGTTGTGATCGATTTAGGTTGGTGCGCATTGAGATTTGTTCATGAATTGGGCCGAGAGTTTGTATTCATCTATTATTTATTTTTGGCCGACAGAGTTGTTAATGTAAATTCATGAAGTGGATATATAAGAGCGATTGTTTGATTCATTTAGAGATAATGTATGTGAAGTGTATGCAAGATATGTGTGAATAAAGATTAGATCATTCGAATGCAGAGCAGAGTGTGAAGAAGTTTACGCAAAGTATGAAGAAGTATTTATGTGCCTAATTGAAACTGTCATCAGGCTTTTGAAGAAGCCAATTTCTCAGTTCAACCTCATCAGATGGATTTAATTTGATTACCTTATGTAAGGCAGTGAGCCTTCCCTTTGAGCAGTGAGCTCTAGGCAATGTTCTTGAATGCATGTGCATTCCTTATTCATTTCTTTTATACTTTTAACAGGGTATAAATTGTGGATTAACCTCCACATTGGTTTTTCCCCTAACAGGGTTTGTACACAAAAATCTTGGTGTTATGTGTGTTTCTGATGTGTTGTTGATTCATGCTTTCACTGTTAATTCATCAGATCTGAGATTAAAGGTTAATAAGGTTAAATAAGTTTCAATTTTGTAACAACTGATTCACCCCCCCTCTCAGTTGTCTACCCTTGTTTTCCAACATAGATATCTTCAATTTCAAAACACACAAAACAATATTCAGTAGATAATCAACCATCTTTCATTTGTATAGTTAGGGCTTATTTATCCCTATAGGAAACAAGTAGACTATATAAAGAAAACTAACAAAGCCACAACTACCCCTATTTTGTAGTTTGGTGTGCATTCCTTCCTCTCCCTAATCTTATCTGATTATTTTGAAGAGACCAAGTGTTGTAACTAAACTATGGTTCATTCTATGTGCATGTAATTTTGATCTTCATATAAAAAATTAAAAAAATATTTATCTACTCTTGTCAAAACACAAACAACACTCATATTTAGTATAAGAGTCAACCAAACATAAGGAAAACATAATATGAAAATAGGGTTAGGGTTAGATTTATAGTTTTGGTTATGGTTGGGATTAGATATGAAAATAGGGTTAGGGTTTAGGATTACAATTAGGGATTATAGTATTAGGGTTATATTTACAATTAAGTTTTAGGGTTATTGTTATGATTAAGGGTTGTTTTTATATTTGGCTTAGAGTTGGGGTTAGGATTAGGGCCAGGGATAGGGCTAGGGTTAGGTTTACGGATAGGTTTAGGGTTATTAGAGTGAATGCAACTAATTAATAAAAGAAAAAATATTTAGGGTTAGGTAATTAGGGTTAGGGTTGGGGTTAGAGTTTTGGTTGTGGTTAGGGTTATAAAGATAGGATAAAGGTGAGGGTTAGGGTCAAGGTTAAGGTTTCGAGAAAAAGGGTTAGGTTATGATTAGGGTTAGGGCTAGGTTTAAGATTTGGATTATAGTTTAGGGTGTACCATTTGTCTTTAGTTTAGGGTTACAATTAGGGTTAAGGTTAGGGTGTGAGTTAAGGTTAGTGTTAGGGTTAGATTAGAATTAGGATCATGGTTTAGGGTTTAGGGTTAGAGTTATGTTTATGTTTAGGGTTGTGATTATGGTTAAGATTATGGTTTTGAGAAATAGTGTTAGGGTTAAAGTTATTGTCAAGGTTACATTAATGAGAAAATGATGGTTTAGTTTCCAAGTAAGGGTTAGGATTAGGTTTATTGTCAGGGCTAGGGTTAAGGTTGGGGTATGAGTCAATCTTATGATTAGGGTTAGGGTTATGGTTAGATTAGGGATATGATGTTAGGTTTCAAGAAAAGGTCTAAATTTAAGATTAATCCATAGTTGGCTATAATGAACATGAGAAAAAATGGATCTAATTTCCTTTTGTGGGAAAATAATCAACTACGACTTAAACTTAAATTTAGAGATTACCCTAAACTCTAACCATAACCATAAACCTAATCCCAAACCTAACCCTAAAGAAAACACATAACCTAACTCGACCCTAATTGTAGTGTTTGAGGCTAGGCTCAAACACTATATAACCTAACACATAACCTAGCACTAGAAAATAATTCTTCTCCCAAACAATCTCCTCTACTTCTATTCATGCCTATTGAAGTTGCAACATTCAACATTGGTGCTTCAACCATTCATTGAAAGCGAAGAATTCCAATAAGAGATTTCAATGAACTAGAAGGGAAAAGACTACTTACAACTTTCCAAGAAGAAATATCACATGTCAGATACATATTGATAAATGAAATGAGTTTCTTTGGGGAGAGGTTGCTTGAAAACATAGATTCCAGGCTTCGACGATCATTCCCAAAAAATAGTAACCAAAGTTTTGGAGGTGAGTTTGGATCGAAATTGCTAACTTTGATAACTTTACATTACAATATTTTTTATTCAATTCTATTATAGTTCCTTCTATACAAATTCATACTTATCAATTTAATTAAATATTTTATATTCAGGCATGTCTACATGATTCTAATGTTGAAGCCGAGTTACCCGGGGTAGCATGGGCATAGCAGCATGGAGCATAAAGAAGTGCCAAGTCATGGCAAGTTAAGGTAGGTTGCAAGGGTAAGGAAACTCTATAAGGTGAGTTGGACTCATCAAGATGTTAGCCAGGCTAGGAAGAGTCTGCAAATCAAGGGTCGAAGGTCCCTATGCATGGGTTATTACTGGTGATGAGAAGTCAGAAATGGGGGAGTCAGCCCAGAGTACGGTGTCATCCTACCGATGTCTAGTATTTGGACTAATAACTTATATAGGGAGGTATGGTTGTTCAAGGAAAGGAGCACCATAGGGATGCAACCGGGTTGCACCGAGAGTCCATAGCCGAACACCAAATGGAAAGGGTGTTCTAGTACTCTTCCTTCCAGGAGCGAAAAGAAGTAGCTCTTGCCTCAAGTCCCATAGTGACTCAGGTGTTCATCATAGTGATCTTAGGAGCGAGGAAGTCTTGTTTTGCCCTAGCTATGAAGTGAGGGGTTTTGTGGTGAACCCAACGTACCAAACCCTGTGAATGCAGTAACAGAGCCAACATGGGTTAGTTCCCAGACATGATGTCGTCGAGGGAGCTAGATGTTGGAACGATCTTTTAATGACCATCGATCAAACATCAATTGATCCTAACCGTTCCCCGTAATCCTGACATCAATGAATGAACACAATTGCCAATGGTGGCCACTTCATTTTAGCTTGTAAGGTAGTTTAAAAGGAATATACTTATCTTCGATGTGGTTAATGAATCCTTGACATAGTATATTAGATTCCAAATTTAATTCTTCAAGGTCGATCTACTTCAGATTCCAAGTGAAAATCTAAGTTAACCTAGGCATAACTATCCATATTTGTAAACTATTGTGTTACACATGGATAAATTATTTCTAAGCTATCTTAAGAAAATACAATAGATTTAGTAATAAATAGGGTTAGGGTTAAAATTTTCTAAATGTTTTGAAAAAATCCCTACTGGGACTCAATCGCCACCTTGGGCGAATCAGTCCCAGTCTAGATTTTAAACTACCTGTTATAGCAACAAAAACCTCATTTCTATGCTTCCTAAGCCTCCTAGTAACATATACGATAAGTCTGGAAAGTTTTGGTAACATTTGTTTTATGAATCTAGGTCAAAAAAATCAATTTAGGGTACTCATTTTTGAAATCATTTCAATTACAAGCATCATTAGATCTGAAAATGCTGACATTTCTAAAACTTTGCATCATATGGATAAATGTACTTTTAACTTTTTCATATACAATGTTTACATTCATAAAACTTTACATAAGTTTGATAAAAGTTCTTTTCATTTTTTGATATACATTGTTTTCATTCTTAAAGTTTTGCATACATTGGATAAAAGAAATTTTCATCTTTGGATATGCATTGTTTACATTCCTAAAGAATTGCATATATAAGATGGTTAGAAGTGCTTTTAATTTTTGTTCAGGAAATCTTAGTACCTTAACTTTATAGGAATGCTAATAAAAATTTCAAATCCCCTCCCTATGAGAGTGTTTTAGTGAAATATAATACAACCTTGGCCATTCCTAACAATCATATTTGTTCTTCTCCTAATATCTCTCTTATTGGCAAAAAAGATATTTGGTGTCAAAAGAACCAATCAATGAGAGTTTTGAGAATCCTAGTTGTTTCTCTCCTTCTACCTCTCTTATTAGGCATGACATTTATGAACAAGAAGAAACAACCGTAGGTAATCACAATGACAACATAATACAACAAGATATCATTGAAACTTCATCTAGTCTATATTCATCTCCCAACATATTCCCCTCTTGTGATAATGTTTTGGAGGATGATATTGAATGTGAGGAGGATATTTTGGTGTTTAATGATCAAATGTTTGAGGTATATAACCCTCTTTATGATCATTCCCCTACCTATCCTATTTTAGAAGACATTAGGGAACAAAAGAATGAAAATTTGGATAATCATGACAATCACATTTGTTCTTCTCCTAGTATCTCTCCTAGTTGTGAAGAAGATACTTTGATGTTAGAAAATAAAATCGATGAAGGTCATGGGAATCTTGGTTTCCTCTCTTCCCCTAGAAAAAACATTAGTGAACAAGGAAACACCATCATTGACAAGAAAGAAAATCCAACCATTGATCATTCCCCTACTTGCGATGAAGTCATTTTGGAAGAACCAATCCTTAAATGTCAAGAACATTTAGTTTGTAGTTCTCCTAAAAACTCTCCTCCTAGGGAGAATATCATGGTGCAAGAAAATGAGTATAATATAAGGTGGCTTCCTTAGATGATGATAAAAAGGTGACTCTATATTACCATTTATTAGAAATACATCAAACCAAGACCATTAAGGTTATGAATGCACAAGTGTCTGTTAGATCCACCAAAGTGAACTCCCCCCTTTGGAAGTGAAAAAAAAAATGATGCTTTCATGATCATAGATTAATACAACAGAAAAGGGATAAAGTGAACCCTTGTTGATAATGGCTCATCCCTTAATGTGTGTAGTGTATCCCTTTTGGATAGGCTTGGTGTAGACAAATCAAAAATTCAATCAGCCTCTTTATCTATTATTGGATTTGACAATATAGGAAAGAAAACACTCGGTGTGATTACTTTGCCTATTACATCTGGAAAAGCTACATTAGAAACACCTATTGATGTCATGCCTGATAATATTTCATACAATCTTCTTCTAGGAAGACCTTGGATTCATGAGATGCATGCGGTGCCTTCTACTCTTCATTGTAAAATGAAGTATGTCTAAAACAAAAAAGTGCACACACTTGACACTGATCATGAACCTTATAGTGTCTTCCAACTTGACAAAAACAAAGAGAACCCCTTGAAAAAATTAACAACTACACAAGTAGAACCCGTGCAACAAAAAGACAAAGAAAAACATATTGAAGAATTTATGAATCTATTAGAAGATGATTGGGGTTCCTTAGATTAATCCACACCAACATTCATGGGAGAATACAAGATCATAAACAAAGAGTCTACAAATGGAAAAGAAAAAGCAGTAATGTCAAAACAAAACTCGGAAGACTCTTCAAAAGAATCCACCTCAACAACTTTAGAACAAAAGACAATAAATTACACAACAAACTTTGATGAAGCTGACTATCAACAACCTCTAAATCCTAAAGAAATGAAAAGATTTATAGAAGAGGTTGTGAACTTATGAAACAACTTGGATATAGTGGAAAAGGAGGTGGTGCTAGAGAACAAGGTATTTGTGTCCCTATAGAATCTAACATGCAAGAAACAATTAATGGTCTTGGTTATTTTCCTTTGATAGAAATCAAACCATCGAAAAAACCTTCACTCAATATCGACACTCTAACAAAAGATTCTTCTAATATGACTTTAACAGTTTTGCATCCCGAATTGATAGACACTAGAGGTCTTGATTGCTATCCTTTGAAACAAATAAAGAAATATTCACTTAATGTCAATGTCATCACATAAAACACTAATTATTGGAATTCATTAGATTTTACACCCTCTTGTAAAGGAGAGAAAAAAATCTCACAATCTAAAGAGTCTTGTGTAATTATGACATCTTGTACTAAGAAAGAGATAGCTTTGTCACAAAATAAAGAAAAATCTTCTATTGATCAAGAGGGTATCTTGTTGAGAATCCTCCAAGATTGTTTCATATCCCTTCCCACAAGAACATGAAATAAATTTTATTATAAGAATTCATTTTGTGCATATCATAGAGTTCATGGTCATTCCACTAATGAATTTAAGGCTTTGAGTGATAAAATTCAACATCTTAAGGAGTGCGGTGCTCTTCCTTGTGTTAAAGCACCTAATTCCTCCAATTGAAACTTATTTCAAGAATAGGGTTACACATGGATAAATTATTTCTAAGATATCTTAAGCAAATACAATAGATTTAGCAATAAATAGTGAGGTATCTTATTAAACTATGCCCAATCCTCACTTTATCACAATAATTGCAAAGGATAAATCGACTTGGTTATTTTTTATATATAAATTGGGAAACCAAGGTCCCAACCCTATTACATAGCAAGCTCGAAGGATATGGAAAGAAAAACCAAAAAATAACTAACTATAAATAATTAATAGAAGAACAAAGAAAAATAGCACATAAATAACTAACAAACAACAAGAAAAAACTACAAGTTGCAGCATGTCTTTTGGGGAGTCACATATCCCCAATCTTCAAAAAGGAAAGAAAAAATATCATCCTTAGGGTATTTCTTTCTATCCTTCTTTAAAACAAGACTATCAAGATTACCCTTCAACCTTCTTTTCTAGAACTCCCACACAACATTCTGGAGTAGAAGCATAGAAGTAACCTATGGATCACCTTATTACTAAAATTAAGCACATTATTGACTCTTTCCTCCAAAGTTTCTAGAATTTGCTCCAAATAATTAATAGAATTGGTGTTATGGCCACAATGAGAACATAAATGCACAAGATCAAACTTATTTTCCACCTAAATTCCTTTACCCTTGACATCATCCATGACCACCATATCATTTCTAGGAACTAAATTCAATCATCCCCTATGTTAGAAGACTTAGTGTCATAAAGAACATTCATTTCTGAAAAAGGTTCACACCAAAATCATTGGAAAGAGAAACATCTTCCTCTTACATGAAGTCTTGACAGTGACTAAACTCTTTGTTCCCACTATTGATGCAATCATTGTCCTTGTGATCAACAAAGCCTTTGTTGTTAATTAGAAACAACTAATTCTACATTGGGTGTAGTGTGAGGGGTAGTAGAAATTATGGCCACCAACCTATTAGATCTTCTTAAAAGGTTCCCCTTAAAAGGTTTTCCTATAGCAATCTTATTATTAATAGTAGCAACAATAAGAACCTCAATCGTTGTTGCCCACAAGTGGACTAAAATTTAGGGTTTTTACTCTTAGTCTTGGAGATGTCAAAATCACTAGGAATGTCCACATGGATATGAGAGGCAACTTTCAATAGAGAACCAATGGAAAAAAGATTAGGGCAACCTAAGTCATCATAATCAGCCACAACTTTACCAAGCTCAAGATTTCCCTCCACCACTTTACTAGGCACATCATCAAATGTAATTTTTTGCTTGACAAGGAATGAGGAATGTTTGATAGGTTTTATCTTACCCTTAGGAGGAGAGGGATCATGCAAATCACTAAGATTCCCACCTTTAGCTTTGATAAGAATAGGGGTAGGGAATAGATTAGACTTTGAAATAAGAGAGCTAACAGAATTCTAAGAGAACGTAGCAAGGTGGACTTATGGAGTCTAAAAATTAACCCCTTGTGTAGAGGCATCACAAATTTATCCATTAAGACCTCCTTACCTAAACAGTTAAGAGAACTTAGGACAAAATAAGGAAAACAAGCAATCTTATTATGTTTAAGATGGTCATGCGAGAAATGGTAATGAAAAACACACTTAAAACTACCTTCAACACTGAAGTACTTAATTGGAACTCTACTAAACTCATCATTCAAAACCATTCTATAGTTTGATGAGTTCTCCCCTTTTCAAAATTTGGTTGATGGTTTCTGTGTCCATTATTTTGCCCTATTAATGACCATCCTACCTAAGAGATTTCAACCTAGTAGCAGCTCTAGTGGTTTCCTTTGAAACAAGAAATCTAACACCGCCCACAATAACCTTTTTATCCTTTTATGAAGCAACAAATTATTTTGAAAGGACTTGACCAGAGCAACATAGGGACTCAAAGTAGGGAGCAATTCTACCCTCTTAAAAAAATGTCATAGTATGGCATTATTTCTCACCTCCTTAGGGGATGGGAGTTTAGTGTGGCATCATATACCCCCTGTAGTATCTAAACCCTTGCAAAAAATATTAAACTAAGAAATATACATTTGGAACTTAGTAGGAAGAAAACACAAGCATTCACCTAAGAGAATAGGCTTCGCAAAAATTTGAGGCTTATTCACTATCATGCAAAACTAACCTGTTCATACGATCATACCATGGAGAAACCTCCCAACCATAAGTGACTTGATTGAAGTGACTATATCGTTATTTTTAAGTAAATGCATATTTATGGAAGCTTGGGCATGATAATTAGAAGGACCAGAATTACCAATACTAACATTATCCAAGCAACCTACAAGGGGTTCATAATAAGACTATTTAATGACATCAATTTGGTTGAAGGAAATAACATCCATTTGAAAACTTCCTCAAACATAATCACAAGGGATAACAATACCCCTCTTGATCCAAAGCAATATGATACATAGACACCAACAATTATCACTAGGGTAAAACTCAATACCCTTCCCCAAGCACCCATTAAATGACAATTTCATTATTTTCATTAATAAGGTTATTGATAATACTTTGAGAAGTAAAGCAACTTCGTATAGACTGATATGGCCCAATGACATTAAAAATATCATCTATGCAATCATATAATAAGTCATTAATAGAAAAAGGAAAAGATAAAAGCCAACAACTAATTAAGCAAGGATCATATAGAGATGTCATATTAAGAAACCTCTAACAAATTCTATGGTGCAACAAGCCATAGTATTATTAAACTCATGTCAACAACAAAGTGTTAGAAATGGGAAATCTTCCTTTGACGACATACCCTTTAGGTTCCAATTCATAAGCTCATATGCATGCCCAAGTTTTTACACTTGTTTAATCCATTTCCAAATGAGCAATTTTCCAAGCGTGAAGAATGAAAGAATAAACCCAAAAACATGTATGATAGTAGAGGGAGTAGTTTATTTTGCATTGAATCTTCATAATTACAATTCAAAGTATCATGTATTCCTTCTCCCATAAAATTTTTCATGGGAGGAAGGGGAGAATATTTCTAGTATTAGACACATCTAGGCTATCACCATTTTTGTTAGAAGAAAAGATTAAATGCCAATACCAAATCCAACACCATTTCTCATAGTGACCCTTTGTTGGACAAGGAAACACCGGCAATGTCAATATTCACTACTCCAATCAATGGCTTCTATCCTTCTTTTTTTCCAAATATAGCTTGTAGGCCACCTCTATGACCACCCATCTCACTATCAATGTTGCCATCACTAGCCCAACTATTCAATGGTCATTTTTCTAATGACTCCTTTCTCACTCTCTTGGAAGACAAACGTGACATTATTTAGGATATTCAATGCCTAGATATTTTCTGGAAAGCTTTAAGGTCAAATATATAGTGGCATAAAACTCAATGTTATAGGAAATCATTCTTAGCCAAGCCCAATTGGATCAATTCCTATGGATAGAAGGGGGGTGATCATAAGGAAGTGTTCAGATTCCTAAGCATCTCTTTTACCTTTTAGGTATCTCCTTCCTCTTTAAGGAAACATATCATTTCTAGAGCTGAGAAAAATTATCATATTAAATTATGAAGCCCCTTTCTTTGGTAAGGAGATTCCATGTGTGTTCAAAAAATCTTATTGCACACATTTCCATTACTCATGTTGCTAACAACCTTGCAAATCCTCATATTTGAAGATTGAAAAAATCCAAAAGAATATTTTATGGCCTCCCTTTAACCAAGGAAAATGGTTTCACAAAGTATCTTAGGAGTTTTATTATTTCCCTCATGACTATAATAGGCTTGGCTTACTTTATATTCACTACTCTAAATGGCGCCATAATAGGCTTTACTTGCTTTATATTCACTATTCTCAATGGCGCCATAATTTTAAATTTAATTAACATACTCTAAAACCTAACTAAACCAGGTTGTAGCTCGTCAAATTGGACAAGTGAAAGGTCAATACCAGCGCTGAGGAAGAGTTTGGAGGAGTGAAAACAAGGTCAATACCACCACCAACGAAGAGTTTGGAGCTAAAACAAGGTCAATACCAGCACCGAGGACGAGGTTGAGGGCACTCAGGGAAAATCGACGACCAAGGGACAATGAGTACTGTAAGTTTGGCACCCCCATTCTCTTTAACCTGCAATTTTCATGCCTAGTTTCCAAAGATCTTCTCGTACATTGGCCCCCCCATTCTCGTAAAATGGTATAAGATAAGACAAAAAATAAAATAGCTTAGTCTTTCACATTTTTATAGTGATTACTAGAGGCACATAGACCAATTCTTCATAATAGAAGAATTTGATCATACTTTTCCAATGATGGCATTATGAGAAAACCTTAGGTTAAATGAATAATTCCTAGCTAAGTTCTTGAAATCATGTCCAACCATATAAGAGAAGACCGCTGCTATGTGTACTTGGATAACATGGGGAAATGCTCTTTGGGCTCTTTCATCAATCTACGTATTGTTAAATTTTAACACCTAAAAGTGAGAATGAAGAATCTTTCCTAGGATGGTGGCCAATTATGCTTCTCAACACCTAGATTATAAAATCCTTGTCCATATCATTGCCATCACAATTAAACCTATTGCTTGAGTTATAGTCATAAAGGTAAACAAATTGGCTTTCTTGATAGTAGATACATTCTAGACAATTCAATCCTTACATCAGATATTGTTGAATGGGCCCAAAAAACTACTCATGATGCCCTTAATATTAAGTTAAAAGTTTGACAAGGCATATGATTGCATAAAATATCCTTTAATTTATGAAAGCCAAGGTAAAACGTACCCAACCTTAGGTTCCTCCCAAACAATGTAACAAGCCACGACAAGGGAAAAACATAAATGGAATTCAAAGAACAAGATTTGAAACTCCATCAAATCCACCATGATGCACACCAATCCACCGAGTTACAGTTCCAAGACAGTGGGTGGATTGGTGGATGTCATTTCTATTTAGCCCTCAAACCCTTACACAGGCACAACAGGGCAGTCCCTGTATTTGATTGTTTAATCCCACAAAACAGTGATTGAGAACTTCAAAACAAATGCAAATGAAAGGGAAGACATATATTTATCTACACCAATGATCTCAAAGCATTTCAAGCTTGTATGGATCCATACAACACAAAAGAACTTCAAAAAAATTGTAAAAACACAAAAAATTGCTTCAAGAACGTGGTATCTGATATGAAATTTTGGTATCAACTCCTCCAACAATTGCAATGGGATGGAAATACAAAAGGTTTAGAAGTGGGATAAAAAATGCATCGTTTGAAGCATCAAACCAATATGCAAAGATGAAAGAAAGTGCTAACCCCTTAAACTGAAAAAGTTTCTTTTAACTTTAAGTTTGTTGGGTAGCCAATTCTTTTAAGTTATCAAATCCTACCATCATACATAATCAAAATGTTGTTGCTTCAAATGACTATGAGCACTAACTTTCACTATTTGAAGATGTTGAAACCTTGTCATAGAGAATTAGAACATTGATAAACTTATGATGACTTTACCAAGCCTAGTACACACTCCCTCCCCGTTCACCACTTAGACATATGGAAATTAAATGTAAATTTGCTACTATATTTAGTCATGTAGGTGTCCAATAAACCACTTGGTGGTGTTTCACTTCAACTTTATTTACTTGAATGAAGAGCAAAAGTCCTTTGATTACAATTATATAATACATTTGAGGCCTTGGTTGTGTAACTGGTGGACCATAGTCACATTTAACACTTGTTACAAAGTTTGGGAGTTAAAATGTTAAGTAGATTTGATTTGTGATGGACACATTTGGACGGTAGTAACAATAACTTGCAATTTATCAAGACTTGATTACCTTATAACCTGTCAAATTCTAGTGATGAAATGATAGATTAATCATAATGTCGCCTTTGGATCACATCACCATGAAATAACTTCATCCAACATCCTTATGAGTGTAGGTACCACCAAATAGGTATTTTTCAGATTTGTCTTCCTCGAGCGAGGGAAATTCAGGAAGAGAAGAGGAAAGTGAGACATGTAGTAGGTCTAAAAGAGGGAGACCAACTAGAGGTCAAAAGATTAGAAGAAAATTTCGTAAATGCATGGAATTTTTTCTTGTTGAAGGGGGGTCATGTTCTTATGATGATGAGAGCATAGGCGACATCGAGGTGCCCTTGAGGTACAAACATCTACGGAAACCTTGGGTACCCAAGGAACTTCCTCCAATAAACACTGATCTTTGTGTCAACGAGAGGATATATCGCATAGCACCATCGTCATTACATGGTTTGGGCTTATTTTGCATGGATGGCATAAAGGTTTGTTACTACAAAGTTACTAAGTTGATGGAGTATGTTGGACCCTGTTACAGTTACAAAGACTGGATGCAGCTAGTTCGATATACACGAAGTATGCGTAGGTATGCACTATCAGCAAATTATATACAACTAAAAGATAAGGATCAAAATAAAGGAGCGGCTAGGTACATTGACGAGAGGCCAAAAGCATCAGGGAATATTGCAGGGTTTATAAATAGTACACGACCTAAGTCAACAAATAAGCAACCCAATTATATATTCGAGGCGCGAGAGGGAAATCGTGTATTCGTATGTGCGATAAAATCAATAACTGCAGGGGAAGAGTTGCTAATCGATTAAAATTTGAATCGCTTAGATAAAAAGACAATTACTATGGGGGTGGTATGTACTATATACCATTTTACCCAACCTCCAATTAATGACTCCAATATACCATTTTATTACTATGTTTTTTTTTGTAAGTCTAATGGTTTCATTTCAGTAATGTTTTTTATATTTAATTTTTGTCACAGCGGGACATTGATCATACAAGGAAGGCTTCGACCCAGAGCGCAGATCGTGATCCATCTTTAGGCACTTCTATCTGACAGGTTTACCTCATTATAATTGTACAAATTAGATACAAGCAAAATGTTTTATTATTATGTTTTTTTCATGAGTTTATTGGGTTAATTTCAATAATGTTTTTAATATTCTTGTTGCAGTCGACTGATCGGGGGAAGGCACCAATAGTACAGGAGAACATCCATATGGAGGTGGAGTCACTATTATGCAATGATGACATCTCATTTTCCACAAACCCTGCGGATATGATGAGGAAGGCCCAAAAAAAATGCAATCAAGAAATCCTTAAGTTGGTATTTGTAGTGCCTCAAACAGATGAGATAAGAGAAAGGGTTAAACTATTGTCTGAGAGAGCACAAAACTTGCAAGTAAGCTATCATGAGATCTTTAATTATAACATAAGTTCATTCATGGTTTTATATTTTGTACTCTTTTATGTCATGAACTAAAATATGTGTTGTTTTTACAGGATTATTTGCATCATCATTATGCTGCTGGCCATGATCAAGGTACTGTAAGTGTTTCCCAGGAAGTATGGGAGGGTACAAGTGTCAATCCTGATCTTCTTGCGCGTACAACACTTTATCCGGCCCCATCATCCGTGCCTATATTGTCGACTGAAATGTCGGTAACACATACCATGCAGGCATTCGGTAGTCCACCGTCTAGCAGTGAACACATGCCACCACATGTGTCAGTACTTGTGGATACAGAGCCCGCTAGTACTGGTGATGTTTTAGCAACATTTCCTAGATCTTCTCATATTGCTAGTACGGGAACATTGCTGGTCACATTTGTGGTGACCGAGGATTTCCTTCTGATAAAGATAGAGAAGGTCCCAGGTACTTTGAAATGTTTTAATTATTATTATATATAATCCAATTGAAATTTACTTATTGATCACTCTTTATAGACTAATGATCCCATGATCATTTTGCAAGAAATGATGTTTTTTATAAACATCTAAGTGATATTACATTGGAGCTCTTCAGGCCCACCATACGTACACGGTGGAATGCCCAAAATCAAGATTTAAAGGATGAGCTCATTAACCGTTTAGTTGTGTTGTTCGGTGATAAAACATTCAACCGAACCAAGGTCATTAAGAAAGCTGGTACCTATCTAAAGTATGTGAGGGACCAATATAGGTCACATTTAGAGAAGAACAAAAAGTATGAGTGTCCCCCCATGATTCCGAAAAGGGAGTGGAAGGACTTGGTGTCAGATGGAAAGGAGAAAGCTGAAAAGAAGAAAGGAAAGACACCACCGGGCCAAGCAAGGTATGTGATACTATCAACAATTTAATTATCTATTGATTACTCTTTCTTTTTACATAATCTAACGTATTTCAACTTTTTCATAGGCTGCTCGACACATCGAAGGCAACAAAGGCAAGACTAGAAAAACACGGCAACACAAACTTGGCTCTGGTGGTTATATGAAAACAATCGCACGATTTGTAAGTATCAATAAATGAAATATTGCATCCAAATAATAAATTGCAAACAATTTTGGTTTTATCACACCATGGAAGCAAAATTCATGATTGCATGCAAAAATGCAGGGCTTTGATTTCAACAGAGTGCCCACAGAAGAGGACTTGAAGATTGCCTTCCACCAAGGCTATGGAGCCCTGACTGAATAGCTAAGAGTCTCGACTGGGCAAACACAATCTTCCACTGCATCCAACATGCAGGTAAATAAACTCAATAAAGTTTATTTCAAATTGAATACTTGTGCAATCTGTTCAATATTAATTTCTACCATAATAATGTGCCTATTTGTTTTACACAGATAAGCAATGATAATACTGCACATGACACTGAAATGCAGCCTAGTGAGGGTGGAGCGCAACCTGCCGATGAAGGCCATGGTGTGCATCCCGATACTGAATGTATTCATGTGCTATACAAAACACAGTATGGATTAATACAATTAAACATCTTTAATTTCATTTGGTGTATTAATCAATGTAACCTTTCGTGTTTCAACTTTAGAGCATGTAGAGTGTGATCAACATGTTGAGCATGATTAGGCTAGACAAGATCAAGAACATGATGTGGCTCCATCAGGTAAAGAGGACCACTCTAATGTTCTTTTAAACATATTTAATTGCAATTGGTGTATTAATTAATGTAATATTTCGTGTTTCAACTCCAAATCAGGATTTAGAGGGTGTTCAACATGTTCAACATGAGGCTATAAGACAATATTAGGAACATGATGTGGCCAATTCAGGTAAAGAGCACCACTCTGATGTTATTTTAATTAATGAAATACATGTAACAATAATAATAAAACATATCAATTTAACATTTCTTTGCTATTGCAGTAGACCCCCCCTTGCAGCCGCGTCCACGTTGTGAATACATGACTAGGCATACATTAAGATCACAAGCAGAGCTGAGAACAATTGAAGGGGGGACAGATGATTTTGAAAACGATACTCCACTTCAACTTTATTTAGCTGCAAAAAAGAAACAAAAAAAGAAGTGATTGTAATCATATTATGACAAGTTGACAACCATATTTTTGATAATATGTAAAAACTGAAAAAATGAATGTTATATGTTAATGAATGAATGTGAATATGTTAATGAATAAATGTTATATGTTAATGAATGAATGTTATATTTTATTAATGGATGAGTGAATGAATGTTATATGTTATTAATGGATGAATGAATGATTAATGTTATATGATCGGGTATGGGGAATTGAGAGTGATGTGAGGGGGGGGAAGGAGGGGCCAAATGAGCTTCCACCTTCACGTGGTTGGCCTTGTTAAGTAAAGAATATTAAACTATTCTCAAAACAAAGAGAAGCTCAATAAGGTAAGAAATACACTTTTCAATATAAGAAATGCATCGTTTGAAACATCAAATCAATATGCAAAGATGAAAGAAAGTGCTAACTTTTCACTATGAACATTGTGTTGTGTGTGGATTTGGATCATAATGTAATTATTTTTATTTTTATTTTAGTGGTCTCTAAAATTTGACTTTTGTGCATAACAGGTTAGTGGAAAATTTGACAGCTCTGAAGGGTTTAGAGGCTCAATTGAGATAGATACACAGATATTTGGATCTTTTTGTTGATGGGAGGCTTCCACTTAACCATGAAATTTTGTACCATCTGCAAGTATGCTAAAATATCTCTACTCACATTCATTCAACTTACTGTAATATAATATCTAATCACAAAAATCTCCTGTTCATTATACTTACATGGATTTTCATGCCCTGTTCCAAAGCACATGTTTTAAAACAGGAAAGAAGGATGTTGGCAAGGGTTAAGGAATTTGGCTTTACACCTACCAATTGCATAGTTTACTTCATTCATCCAACATATGTAATAAAATTAAAATATGTAAGTTTCAAATATGGCATTACATATCTTTCTATGAATTTTTGAAAGAAAATATCAAAGTGGAGAAGTATTAACAAATTAATCTGCATAATTTCTAAGAAATCAGGGAATTTTTTTGCAGAGTTATCTTGAATATATTTAAGACAAAAGTAACTTATGGAGATTGAAGCAGAATATCGGTAGTCTAAAATCACCAGTCAACACATCTTAGTAGTATCTCAATTCAAGAGAACTAGGTCCACTATCCATTAGTCAGTAAAAAAAATAAAATCAATTCATAAGATTATTCTGTTCTAATAGGGTTGACTGGTTGCTTCTTTCTTTTTGATTGTTAGGAAGTCATCAATATACACTTGGTTTTCCCGCCTTCTCTTGCCTCGTGGCCAGAGAGTTTCTGCAGAAGGCATCAAATTAACCTTCAAGATTGACAATGGCAATGAGTAAAGGTCAGTATAACTTAATGCTAATTGGGTATGATTTTATTTGTTTAAGACCAATTTAGATTCATTTTCTGCTCACACTACTTTTATTTACATTTATGTTTTTCTAATATCCATTTTCCTTTACATTCATATTCTTCTATACATATTGTGTTTACAATAATGTTTTCCTTAATTTAATCTAGGGGAGAGGACCCAGTACCTAAGCAACTTTCAATGTCATGCTGTTAGGATTTATTGTGAAGCTAATCCAAAGTTTTTCATTGCTGTTCGAAGCCATATTGCAGTGCTTTCTCTAGGAAGCCCACATGATCCCCATAAGGTATCTTCTTTTTGTAGTCTCTAAATTTCTTAGAATAAATCAACAACCAGTTTGTCTAAATGTGGCTCCTTGTTTACACATTAATATCTCTTTTGGCAACAATGGATCAAATTGGATTCATGGGGTCTTAAAGAGAAGGCTCTCAAACATGGAGAGATCAAGAGTGGGACCAGGTAAAACCATTCATAATCATGCTTATATTATTTTATTGATTGTCTAAGAGCTAACTATCCAAGATAACAATCTGTATTTTTCTATTGAATTTCCAGAGTGAATAATTTTGGGTTTGCAATCCTATTTTTTAATACACTAGCTAAGTATCCAAGATGCACTGCAGGTACTCTTTCTCACCAAATTGCTCATTTTCCACAAATTTAGATTCTAGTGTGTAGTTTAATATTCACTAGTTTGATTTTTTCTTTTTTAGCAAAATTAGAATCCAGTTCGTAGGTTGTGCTTGTTGTCCATGACAGTTCCCTTGATCTCATGACTCATCATAGGTATTATATTTTGCTCCAATTGTTGATCAACATCAAATGTGGCCATCATAATATCATCCATAGCCTCCATATTCTACAATTATTCATTTCTCATTTCTCATACTTAGTAACCAAATAATGCAGACCTAGAGCTTGGACTATAGATATTGTATGCAAAAATTGATAAATCCTTGTCTCTATAAGCCTAATTAAACACAACAACTAACATGTTGTTTGATATTTTAAACAGTCATATGACTGTCCTTTTTCTACCTTGTGAACACTTACTCAATGCATACAATAATTTATTGAAATGCAAAGTTGAATGGCCTCTTAACTCTTGACACTAATGTCATTGCATTTGTCCAAACAGGGTTAATCATATTGTGATCTAAATTTTCGTAATGAAGTCTTCCAATCTGAGCATTGATGACAATCCATCTTGTCTTTTACTACCCCTATTAAATGCTCATCGTCTTGGCACATCAACTTTCTTTCTTTGATTGACCTGACCTTATGTCCTGTCATTATCCCTATGGATGCACTTTGGAGCCTACTGCATGACTTTTATATATCGCCCAGAGTCACCCCGATATGCCTACATTTCAACGAACAGTTTTTTTTTTTCTAAAAAAAACTGTAATGTTCCGTCGAAATTGCGATGAACCGCAAAAACGCCCAACGACCTTGCTATGTACACGACGAACTTTCGTCGTAATGACTTGCCTATTTCATCGCGAGTGTGATGAATTTTCGCCGTAATGACTTGCCTATTGCGTTGCGCATTCGACGCTCTTATGTCGCACTTGCTCCGGGCACTGTTCGTCACTAGATTGATGACTATATGTCGCTGCTCCGACCCTTCAGCGATGGTATGCCGCATGTGCTCTGGGTACTATTCGTCGCTAGATCGACGACTATATGTCGCTGCTCTGACCCTTCAGCGACGGTATGCCACACGTGCTCCGGGTACTGTTTGTCGGTAGACCGACGATACAGTCGTCTCTATCCCGACGAATGTATGTCGATGCTCTGACGTTTCAGCGATGGTATGCCACCCGTGCTCCAGACATTTTCCGTCTCTAGATTGACGAAAATGTCGTCGTGGTTCCGACGAATGTATGACGCTGTTCCGACGCTTCAGCGACGGTGTCCTGCCCGTGGTCCAGCCAATGCTTGTCATGAGATCGACGAAATGGGCGTCATTGTTCCAACGAGCTTTCGTCAGGAGGGCGACGTTTTATTGTCCGTCAAGGTATAGACGAAAATTGAGCGACGATGTTGATTTGTGCGATTCATTGGTCGGTCAAAAATAGATCGTCGAAATTCTGACGATCTGCCGTCGAAAATTGGGGTCAAATCCATTAGTGATGTAGCAGAACTTGGTGTGATGTGATGAGCGTGGTGTGATTGTGGAATGTGATACGCAATGCGAATGCGAAGAAGAGAAGAAGTATAAGTGTGCGAATTGGAGATTAGTCTACGAGCGAATACTTTGGGCATATAAGGAATTGAATCTGCACTTGTGGTGTATCTTTATCAGTTCAATCTTGGCGGTTAGATAATTTTTTGTTTATACATTTCGGTAGGCAGTGAGCCTCCATTTTGGATAGCATGTCATTGTAAACAATGAGCTTTTGCATCTTTCATTGAGTCAATTTTTGATATAACTATATATTGTGAGGTAATCCTCACCGTGGTTTTTCCCTAATTGGGTTTTCCACGTAAAATCTAGTGTTTCTGTGTTATGGACTTTCATGCTTTGTTATTGCTCATATATGTTATGTGATGAAATGAATTAATAGTGATTGTTCAATAAGTTTTGTGGATACTGATTCACCTCTCCCCCCCTCTCAATATCCGATTTATTCAGTATGATAAACTTGGTTGCTTCCAATTTAATTTAGTTTAATTGATATGGAGAGATATTCTACAATGATAAGGGGTGGAGTGTAATGGTATTTAACAAAAACTCTTACCTTTCACTTAAATTTGACACCCAACAACATGTCAATGGGCCCTTGGTCTATTGGTGAAGTTGAAAGGTTCAGAATGAGCCCACTAGGGATCAAGTCTTGCTGAGTGCAAAGCCCCGATGCCTGAAAAGGGATGAGGCCGGAATCGTGCCCAGGCGGATTTTGGCGGAATGGATACCCCTCAGACCTTGGCTACTAAGCTAAAGGGGACCCCCTCGGGGGTATCTCCAACAAAAAAAAATATTAATATTTCATAAACATAATATTTTCAATATAGACAACACATACAATTTATATCTTCATATATGTAATAAATAAATAGTTTCAAAATAAAATATTTTATGTAAATAAAATAGCTCCAAAAATCTTAAATATTTTGAAACTATATTAGTTTATTGTTATCCCTATAATAATGAAAATTATATAATTTAACGACATAATGTATTTAATGTACCGCAGCTTTATTTAGATGTCATATTCATTGGTGAATTTCAGAAGTCACCGGTCACGGTAACGCTAAACATACAAGAACCCCAATTTCAAAAAAAAAAAACGATAAGGATTAGAACATTTCTCTGGTGATTCTCTCACAGTCTGAGTCTTCTCCGAGCTTCATTCAATCTTCCAATATCCTTTTCTTCTCTGGGGAATTGGAAGAAAAGGAGAGGATGGGCACAGTGGGCAGGGAGGAGGAGGCTATTTTGATGGAAAACCCTCAGAGGTTTTGCATGTTTCCCATCAATTATACCCAAGTGTGGGAAATGTACAAGAAAGCTGTTGCCAGCTTTTGGACTGGTATTTTCCTATTTGGCCTTATATAGTGTTCCAGTGGAATTTCCTTTTTCACTTTCGAATTTCAAGTACGGAGTATTGGACTGGACAGGGTTTTAGTTTATATTGAATTTGTGTTGGCAGTGGAAGAGGTTGACCTTTCACAGGACGTCTGTCAATGGGAAAATCTTACCCACAATGAGAAACACTTTATAAGCCACGTATTGGCTTTCTTCGCTGCCTCGGATGGCATTGTTTTGGAGAATTTGGCTTTACGGTTCTTTAAAGAGATTCAAATCCCAGAGGTATTTTCTTTCTCTTTTTCGAACATTAGGGTTGCGTGGTCTCCTGATGATTTGAGTACCAGGATTTCTTGTTACAAGCATCAAGTCTGTCAACCTGTTTAGTAATTTCTTCTTACAATGAACCAAGAGTTTATTCATGAGAGTTCTGGGTCCTAATTGTCTACTGGTGTTTACCAGTGTGAATTACTCCGGGGTATGAGGTAGAGTGGCAATGTTTAATTTCATGGCTAAAAGTTGTTTTCTTCTTAAGATTACAGACAAGCTCGAAGCCAAATTTGACATATGAGATACCATTCTAGGATGAAACAGAGCCTTGCCAATCCTTTCTGGTCCAGTTGTATATATCCCCTTGTTTCGCAAGAGGGGTCTTATACTCCAAATAGGGGTGCCGGCTGGGCTGGAACTTAGACAATCGCCTTTATCCTTCACCTTTTACCTTTACTAGGACTCATTCTTTCTGTACTGGAACTAAATTCTGTAGGAAAGATGCGGGTTAATATTCCTTATATGTCGTGTTGCATTAAATTGACTTTGATTCTCTTTCTGCAGGCTCGGGCATTCTACGGATTTCAAATAGCCATAGAGAACATTCATTCCGGTAAGCACAATTCAAGAAATGCTATGTTCGTTTCTTGCATTTACTTGTTATTTTCTCTTACCTTTTACATGTGCTTTGACCAGAAATGTACAGCTTACTGTTAAAAACTTTTCTTAAGTTTACTTGTTATTAAGTGATTCTTGTTACATGTGCTTCAATCAGAAATGTACAGCTTACTCTTAGAAACTTATGTAAGAGATTCCAGGGAGAAAGCAAGATTGTTAAATGCTATTCACACCATTCCCTGTATTGCAAGAAAAGCAGAATGGGCACTTCGCTGGATTGAGAGGTTTATATAAATATATACCACTGGAAAAGTTTATCAGTATATGAGTTTTTTTTGTCCCTTGTCAGTGCATCCAGATGTTTCTTTTTTAATGTAAACATTTGTTCCTGCGAGTTGATTAGTTAATGCCATATTTACATTTGCTGCAACACCTATGGTGTTTTTGACTCTAGATTGTAAACTTCATGGTTCTTAGAAGGCTATAGGGCGCTGGAAATTGAAATATTAGTGCTGATTATATGTAGCTGAGTTACTTTGCAGTTCTTGTTCATTTGCAGAGAGAATTGTTGCATTTGCATGCGTTGAAGGCATTTTCTTTTCTGGAAGGTTAGCTGATTTATAGTATTTCCTGGTTATATTGTTTAACAGTAAAAGTGGAGTTTTGGCCTGGCTAATACTTTTCAATTGCAGCTTTTGTGCTATATTTTGGTTGAAGAAGCGAGGGTTAATGCCAGGGTTAACTTTCTCTAATGAACTTATTTCGAGAGATGAGGGTCTTCATTGTGATTTTGCTTGTCTAATTTACAGGTAAGACATTTTTAGTGTGATCAATGTATTCTATTTAGTTAGGGGAAAGGATCCAATAGTTGAGCATGTTCTAATAGTTGTGATAGTAGTTGTTAATAGAATGCTCAATAATTGTGACATAAGCACTCTAACTTAAACAAAATGTATCTCTTAGATTTAAAAAACAACCAATCATGTGATGCCACATCAGCGCTCAACTACTCATGATGTGAATGCACAAGTATTGGTAGCACCTTTTTTTTGGGCCTTTTTGGACACCTTGACAAAAAGCATGCTGATGTGGCATCATATTTGATGATGTGGCTCTGAAATGAAAATTATAAGCAGGGAACTTGCCATGTAAGCTGCTGTAAAAAATTTGGAGCGATCTGAAATTTCCACATAAGATTTTGGGTAGCGCGAAGTTAGGGTGCACAACTACTGGGTCCTCTCCCCTAGTGATGTTTGCATGTATTTAAATTCTCTCATTTTCTTCTTGTACATAGTTTGTTGAAGAAGAGACTCAGTGAAGAAAAAGTCAAAGAGATAGTTTGTGATGCTGTGAACATTGAAAGAGAGTTTGTGTGTGAAGCCCTTTCTTGTGCCTTGGTTGGCATGAATGCTTCACTTATGAGCCAATACATAAAATTTGTTGCAGACCGGCTCTTGGTAAATGCTCAAACTTATGTTTGCACTATTTCAGGTTTTTTCACAGTTGTTATTTAACTTAGAAAATTGATTTCTTTTTTCCCCCTTCTCTCTCATTTTCTCATTTTCTGTTTTTTTGTGTTCACAGGTTGTTCTTGGGTATTGCAAGGTGTATAATGTTGAAAATCCTTTTGATTGGATGGATCTTATTTCATTGCAGTGAGTATATATAACTGTTGTGCTTATTTAATGTGGTAAATGAGATTTGGTGTATGCGAGCATTGCATCATCAGCAAGTCACATGTTTTACATAAGATAACTTTGGTCATGCAGAGGGAAAACAAATTTTTTTGAAAGGAGAGTGGGCGAATATCAGAAGGCTTCCATAATGTCAAGTATAGGAAACAGAGAAGGCAATCATGTCTTCAAAATGGATGAAGATTTTTGAACTACAGTACTAAAAATATTTTTGAAGGATGAAATTTGGCTACAAATTAGTTTATCTTCTATTGCTGTCTTCGGTTGACTCCTGAGGACATCATTTGATTTTGGTAGTTATGGGATAAGGAGGTAGGTTAATTCTTTGACTAGACTTCTAAATCTACATACTGCACACTTGCTTGGTGCATTGTTTTAAGGGTAATGCAATATTGAAGTACATATAATAACATATCTTTTTATAAATATTTATATTCAGATTATGAGAAAATGATGTGCTGATGTTCTTTATTTCAGAACTATAGTTCTCTTATTTAATGGTTAGAACATGCCACAAGCGTGCTTACAAATTGAATTCAAGATGCCTTTATTGAAAGCATTCATGTAGAGTGGTCTATCTGATTTTCGTCTTATTTTCTTTTACCAAAAAGTGGAGATTATAAGTGGAGATTATTTTGATAATTGTAATAAATTGTATGGCATGGCCTTTGTGCAAGTAAGGTTATTATGTGGATATATAAAACATCATATATGTTCTCTATTTTACAAGGCAAGCATGATCCTTGCTATTTATATTATGATGGTACATAAATATTGTACAATACAATTGTTTAGATCCATGATCAAATGAATAAGAAACTTCCTTTGGATGATAAAGCACATAAATATATAGTTGTGTTGTGTTAAGAAACATATTGCTATATGAAGAGAAAGCATTATTATAATAATTGATAGATAAATTGCGAGTCAATGCCTCTTAACAAGTTATAACACTCTAGGCTGATCTAATAAGGTACTTACCCCAATATAAGTACTTTACCCAAGTGAGGCAATGCCTCTTAACAAGTTACAATACTATAGGTTGATCTAATAAGCTACTTACCCTAATATAAGTACCTTACCTAAATACAATTATAAATGCAAGTTACATTGACAAGATTCACATAATTTAATATTATACACCACAAGTTTGGGAAACTTAAAAGGGACTTCGATAAGTTGGTTTTCCATAACCTAACATCTTCATAAGACACAACTTGGAGGGCCAAAAGAAAGTGATATTAATAATTTGAAAGTTGCTTGAAGGAAGAGAGTCTTTGGCATGCCCCTTAGAAACAATTAGACAACACAAACAACTCCTACACCTTGGCAAAGTGATATTTTGTTAAGTCACAAAGCACTTTTTGTGTCTCCTACCTTGTATTTAGTCTTTGGTACTATGGTTAGAAGAGAAAAGTTATCATATTATTGCCCACTTTATGTTTGTGGGGGTGTATGTAAATATCTCTATTTGCCTTTGCTTCTTGAAGGGAAATAAAGGTTCACTTAGGTGCCTAATATCTCCTTATTGGGTCCTAAAACCATTGCTCCAAACTCTTAAAACTCAACCATTTGGGCTAGGGTTGTCTTCAAGATAGTAGAATTAGGTTTCATCTACAAATTGTGGAGGGTTTAAAGCCAATTAGTGGAAGTGGGTAATCTTCACTTCAATTTGGGCTCAAAACTTAAATCTAGGAGGGTGTTCCTAGAGATATGCCTTAACTGGCATTCAAATGAATAATTGATGTACATCAAAACAACTACACACTAATGTGAGCTTAACCCTAATAAATGCCATTAAACCAAGCTTAACTAGTTGCAGTAAGACCTCTTTATAGCTAATAGATACTTTGCACATGTAGTTGTAGATAAAGTAACATTACAATCCCTTGAAATGATTTCAATCATGTTTCCTTAAGCATTGGAAAAGAATAAATAAATTGAACATGACTAAGAGAATGGTTTAACAATTAGGTTCTACTTGAGGTTTTCCTTGGTTTATGACACTGAATCATGGATATTGTATATGGATCCTAGAACTAATTCTTATACTAATTGGTAATTGATTTTTATGCTTTTAGTGTGGGTGGAGGGTCAAAGCCTTCAAGACTAGTGCCTTATTGGGTTGTAGAGTAGCATTCAACCATTACAAGAAAAAAAGAATAAATGTCAAAGATATGATGCATACAAACATCTACTTACCAATCCTTCCTTGAACTTATTGGCATTCATTCATAGCAGACAAAATATTATCATATCTAACATAATCCAATAAATTGGAGTCCTACAACACTCTTCAAATGCTTGATATAGTCACACCAACTATTGTGGTGAAAGAAATATTACAAAGAAGAGGCCTTGTCACACCTCTATGCCTTAGAACTCTCTAAAATGCTAACTAGCCAAGGATACATGCAGTTGTAACATATAAAATTGTACTCCCTTTAAGGTGAAAGTACAATTTCATGCTCCATTTGGAACTTGCTTTAGTAACCTTTCCACTAATGCATTTTAGACACTCACTAGCCCTAAATTTCCTATCAAACCAGGAGAATGTGTCTATATTGCCTTAGAAAATGTTTTATCGATCAAACATCAACAAATTAACTTTGACAAGTGCTCTCATCTTGGAGAAGTCTTGATTATAGCAAACCCTAAACATCCAAATGAAGTTTTGTTGAGTGTGAAAGAGCTGGACAATGGTGCCCAACACCCTAGTCTAGGTATTTTTTCCAAAAAACTTAATTTCCTATTTTTGTCGATCTCTAATTTCGGAAATGTAATTTCAAATTTGGGCCTTGGTGGTAAATTAACCCCAAAAATTAAAATTAAACGAGTTATCCTACACTTTAATTTATTCTAAGTTCCATTGTATAAACATGAATTATTATTTCAAAATTAAGAAATAATTACAAGTACAATAAGATTGCCAAAAATACATTCATTATTACAAGTTTTTAAGAAGAATTTCAAAATTAATCAAGTTGCTACAATGATTGGAGTTTGATGCCAATGGAAGAACATGATGGAATCTAGGTTTTGGAGATAGATTTGGCTTCTTTCAAGCACCTAATGACTTGTTTTCATAGTGTTCTCATCTTCAGACTTTGATCTACTTGTTGTCCTAAGAAAGATATTGCTACATTTTAGATTTTCCTAAGGGTATTTGAATTTCTTAGGCTGATCTCATTTATGTAATCCTTCTCTAACACATTTGAGTAGGGTTCTTATCATTTTAGCTTTTTACAACCTTAGATGCACTTAAGGTTAAGAGAACACACATTTTATCAGTCAACTAATCGACTATTTGTGGAGGTAGAAATACCAAAATGAGGGTTCAACCTAGGAAAAATCCTATATAGCCACCCCTTTCCCCTCTTTGTTGTGATTTTGCAGGATCAAATCCAAAGACATAAAGTTATAGAGTAGAATTGCAGAGTGCAAAAACTAGAGTTGTAGGAGTGTCAAATTAGATCTTGAAAAGAAGGAAGCCAATCTAGGGCACCCCACACCCTTGACCTCTCATTTCAACCTCAAATTTATATTACAGGTGCACAAAATTCTGTCTTGCTCAAATTTGCCTTCTATTTCAAAAAACTGTTTCTTCTGTGTGAAAAAAATATGTTTTTAGATTAGGTTGTACAGTAAAATTTGTTAAAGTAATAATTTATATGCTTAATTAATTATATCATACTGGTTAATTAATTAAGTCATGTTAGAATCCAAGATCACCTGCATGCAAATGGATACCTGTCACATGCAAAAGACATGCAAAACCAACAAGATGTTCTGCAAACCTCAAAGTGTAAAATGCATTATCAGAATCTCGGTTATTACAAAGAGATCAATCCTTATGAAGGAGATCAAGAAACCCTAAAAGTGAAACCCTAAATGAAACCCTAGTGTGCACACTTAATAATTAATCAATTATTAATGTGCCTAAGTTTAGCTTAAGCAACTAGAGGAATAAGTGACTTAATTAATTAACCATTATGATGTAATTAATTAAGCGTAATAAATTATTACTCTAACACCCCCCCTTAAGATGAACTTAGGAAGAAGCTAAAAACACTAGAAGAAGATGCATGCAAGCAAAGATGGGTCCCGACAACTAGGCCTGATCAGGTACCCATTTACAAATGCAAGAAAGAGGTAGAGGAGGAAAACCCAGTGGGACAAAACCCCCCTACAATGATATGACATGCTGCAAAGAAGCACTGGAAGAACACTATAGAGTAACACTGGAACCACAATCTGGCAAGCAAGGAAAGATACTTCTGTCTACACGAAACCATATCGGAATCATAATGATGCAACAGCAGACTCGATGCCACAGAACACTCGAAAACTCCAAACGGGAACAACACTGGAATCTATGAAGCAGGAGTCGATTATTGAAGGATGTATCACTGAAAATGAAGTGCAAAGATGCAAGATGCACTCTCCCAACTGCCAAAATATCCAAGTAATCTCCAAAACACCCATCGGGACAAATCTGGATTAACGAAAAACCTGGGATAGATACAGAAAAAAGTGCATGGACAACAACATAGAGCTCCTCAATACCTTTCCAACGCCGCAAAGATAGCGAAAATCAGAGATCGTGGCAAAGAGTTATGAGCTCAGAAGCATAAAAAGTACATCTGACTTCAACCAGCAATAAATATAGTAAAACAGGAAAATACTGGAAAATAAACAGCACCAAATGAAAGTACTCGGAACCAGCTTTCCGGCGATATCTCGTTTGCCCAATTTCGATACCGTATGCCCAAGTTATACAAAAAAGAAAAAAACTGCTTCTTTAGAGAAAACTAGGGTTAGGAGGGGACAAACACCACCATACGGACGCTGACGTCATGCTGATGTCAACGGTTCACGGGCATAAATTTGACGGCCTGGAGGCCGTCGCCGCAAAAAATCAGTCCCTTGCAAAAAAAAATTTCAGCCCTTGGTCACCATATGACTGCAAGCGCTGGGCAGGGGGCTGGGGCGGAGCCCCTGGTTCTCCATGGGACCAGCGGCCGAGGATGAGAAGCCCTCAAGGGTTGGCGGAGCTGGAGGTGGCGTATGGGCTGAGCACCGCCCGGCGGCGGCGAACCGGCGGCCCCCTGGTGGCCGCCGGGTGGCGGAATCTATCATAACTGTGAGCACCGGCACAGAGCCCGAAAAAACACCATTTTTCAATTTTTGTGCAATTTTCAACCTCGGAATGCATGCTGGGGAGGCCGTACGGCCTCCCTAGTAAATTTTTTTTGCCTCCCAGATCAAGATCACCAAAATCAACCAAACGACAGGCGTTCCTAGGGTTTCAAGGCGCTACGAACGTGATGGCGACGTCCGTTTGAGCCCAAAGTGTGCTGAAAAATCGGCTACCCCCAGATCTTGCAGAAAAGATGCCTATGGAAACCCTTGCATTTGAAACTCACTGAGAAGCCATATCTTCAGGTCACGAACAAGCAGCAGCAGGTCTGGAGCTCTGATACCATGTTAGAATCCAAAAAGCAATAGTAGATGATATGATGATGACAGAATCTGGAAGCCGTGAATCTCGATGCCGATGCCAAACTAAGACTGAAACTCTTCCATGGGAAAAAGTACCATACAGAATCGGGAACAATAACCACAAATTTAGTGGCCCTCAAACTGAGATGGATCCGATGCGGATCACTAACCATAGGCTCTCAATCTAAAGTGTGAACCAAAATGAATCTGGTATGTGTCAAGCTAAGACAAAAATGTGGCCAAAAGAAACTAAGAAACCAGATTACAACCCATGCGAGTTGCCATCAAAACATGATGAAGATTATTATGCAAGAAACCCCCCCAATGGAACTTTATATCAGTTCATTTATTACAATCCCCAATGACTGCAAAAGGAGAGAATGCCTAAACATGCATAAAAAGAAAATGAAAAAAGACCTCAGATCTGTGTAGAGGACTGAACCAACTTTCCAATGCCGCAAGAATGGCGAAAAAAGGATCATCGAGTCAAAAGATATGCCCTCCAAAGTGAAAACAACAACATCTGAGTTCAAGGACCTGCAAATTAAATCTGGAGCAAAATCTAGAAAAACTAAAACATTGAATAGATCGGCACCAGAATCAGCTTTCCAACGATATCTCGTTTGTAAAAAACGGACACCGTACGCAAAAGTTATACCCGATTTCGTGAAAGTGCTCCAGAAAGGCCAATAAGGCCTGCAAACAGCCCAGGGGGCTAAAAAATTTTGGCCCCTGGTCCTCTGGGTGACCAGGGGCTGGCGGATAGGGGGCTGGGGTGGAGCCCCAGGACCCCCATATGACCATGCGGGATGCAGACTGGGGGCTGGATGTTTGGCCGAGGGCTGGGCTCGAGGGGCCTGGTCCCCCATAAGACCGTGGCTGCAGAAGATGGAGCCCGCGGGGGCTGGCGCTCAGTCGGCGGTGGGAAAGGGCGGCGCTGCCCGGAGCCACCGCTCCTGGTGGCCGCCGGGTGGCGCGCCGACGACACCCTCCATTATCACTGGCGGCGCGAAAACCCAAGCGCGTTTTCCATTTTTTTTCCGATCTACGTGAAGAAAAACACCTCGGAGTGCGTGCTGGGGAGGCCGTACGACTTTTCGGGCAAAATTTTTTTGCCTTCTGGATCAACTTCGCCAAAATCAATGAAACAAAAGGCGATCTTAGGGTTTTTGGCCGCTGTGAACGCAATGGTGACCTCCGTTTCTGCTCAAAATACTTCAAAAAAATGGCTACCTCCAGAGCTTCCAAAAATTCACATAGCTTGAAACCCTCACAGATCTGGCAAATCATGACCAAAATCTGCAAAATAAAAGCCAAACCTGACTTTTTCCAGTGCTCTGAATCCAATGGTGAGGCCCGATCTGATCCAAAACGCTGCATAGATGAGCTCAAGGCATGAAATCCTCGAGGAACCCCGAACGAACTCTGTAATGAATTTCTCCAGAATTTGAGAAGGGGTTGCATGCATCTTCTTCTAGTGTTTTAGCTTCTTCCTAAGTTCATCTTAAGGGGGGGTATTAGAGTAATAATTTATATGCTTAATTAATTATATCATACTGGTTAATTAATTAAGTCACTTATTCCTCTAGTTGCTTAAGCTAAACTTAGGCACATTAATAATTGATTAATTATTAAGTGTGCACACTAGGGTTTCATTTAGGGTTTCCCTTTTAGGGTTTCTTGATCTCCTTCATAAGGATTGATCTCTTTGTAATAATTAAAATTCTTGAATAATATCATTTTGCACATTGACATGCAAAGCTCTACTTTTTTATGTTTTCTCTTATGTAGAAGGTGTTTAGGTTTGCATGTCTGATCTAGGGTTTCTAACAAAATTAAATCAATAAATTCCACATCAAATTCAATCAATTTCCAAAGCAAATAAAAAACTAGATCCAAGACATATTGGCTCTCCTATTAAGTTGTTAGCCAATCCCCTACCCTTGTTGATTTGGCTTCTAATGTTAATTTGGAAATGGATTGATCTTGGTGATCTACACACTATGCCTAGGATACCTTTTCTAATCAAACATTTTTGTGAATCCGACGTATCCGACATCAATTAAATCTTCTAATTTTCAATTAAAATTCAACAGATCTAAGTTATTAAGCAAAAAGAATCAAAAAAATCATAAATTAGATCACATTTTGTTTGCAAAAAGGTGTTTTTGCATTTGAAAGAAAAAGTGTTGTTCATCTTTTTTGGTACAATTCTGTTCATTTTTAGTTATGAAATACATTAGATCTATAGAGGAATTTGTTGAATTTTTGAAATTAGTGCATATTTGGTAAAAAATAATATCTTTTTTGTAGATTTATCCAAACATGTGAAGTGTTATTCTTTATTCTTGGAGAACAAAGTAAGTTCATATAAATAATTCAAAATGATTTCATTTATAAACCTAAAATAAACACTCATTGCCCTTTGAAAAGTGACTTTAACATAATTGATAATTTGAAGGGCATTTTTCTATAGGTAGATGTTTCCCACTTAGTGGTGAATGCATTCTCATGTTGATCTTATTTTTTGATCAATATATAATTGTAACTTGGGAATCTATCCAACAAAGAAAACCATTTGAACCAACCATTGTTTGAAATATATAATCCATGGAAGGGAGATGATATTGGTATTTGATGGAAGCTCTATTGAGATCCCTAAAATCAACAATTAGCCTTATTTATCTATTTTTATCATACAAAAACTAGATCAGACAACCAATAAGTCCTTTATTCAATGGGATTTGTGAGATCCTACTTCATTAGGGGCTCTATCTTAAGGTTAAACAATATTTTGATTTATCTTAGTAGCTTAGGATCAAATTATATGTTGAATGACATCTCTATTGTATCTTTTAAATTCATGATTCTATGCCATGACTTCATCATATTTAGCACATAGGCAAAGAAAAAATCAACCTCTTTCTATGTATAGACCTTGCTAAATTTTATTATATTTCTAGAGCTACGTTGAAATCTACATAGTCACCTTTATCAACTATGAATTCTTCTTATATCTCTTTGCATCATCTAGGTTGAACAAAATTTCTAAAGTGATAGGTCCTTTGGAAGTTTATTTGAACTTAAATATATAATGTGATCTTCCTAAGATTCTTCAATATTTAGTTCAAGTAAGCTTCTAAAACTTGCTAGTGATATCTATTAGCTAGAATTGTAAGTTAAATCACCATTTTGACATGGTTAGTTTTGTATAGTAGAAATTTGTTATAATCAAATTCAAAATCAATAAAATTCATACAATCAACTTCTAATACTGACTCTAAGGAATGAATTAGAGATCAATAGCCTCAATTTTTTTAAGGAGGTGGTCTCTATATGATCTCATTTGATCCTTCTCTGTTATTGCAAACATCCTTTCTTGACTTATATCTAATTCAAAGTCTTTGAAAAGTCATTATTGCTTGAAGTCCATCTTTTTAGTAAGAGCCCATGGACCAATGGCTCATATTTGGATTCATTATTTATGCAACTAAAATATAGTCTATATGAGTAAAGATTCATCTTCCCTATTGGAAATACTAAGCAAACACCTTCCCTTAATTCATTCCTACATCTAGCACCATCAAAGAATACCTTCCACAATTCTAATGGATTTTACTCTATATTGGATAGATTCCTCTTATGCATTTACATTAGGGATGGTCTAATATTATAATATATAATATATGTCCTTGATATAGTGGACTCATTATTACCATATTGGTCCAACTCTAAAATCTCCATTATCCAGGCACATATTTGATCAATCAAATAAGAAGATTCAGATTTCTCTTGACATAACATAATATGGGTAGGCTCAAATTTCACCTAGGTTTCATGAGCAATATGTTTCATGGAAATAGGGTTAGATATCATTTTCATTTTATAACAATATTTCATCCTCTAAATTAGGTGGATCTAGTCTAGAAAGATACATATCCTCCTATCTTATCTATAAAACATCTTGATGAACAAAGACCGTGAGTAGAGGAAAAAAACAATAACAATTTCCTTTTGAGGAACAATAACATTTGGAAAAGCATACATGGTGAGGGGAAGAGCTTAATGAACTCTACAATCTGAATTCTTTTATCATCAAGTTGCATGACATCCTTTTCCATAGGTTGATAAACTAAATTTAAGGCATTAGGAAGTTTTTCATAGCAATCAATGCTCTTGGAAGGTGGGAGTGATTGAGCTTGTTAGGCATTCCTCCTAAGAGCAATAACTAGAGGCTAGACTAAGGCTTGAGGATTTGTAGCTATGATATATCTTATAAAAAATATCCTACTCATATAACATGGATAATTAGATTAAACCTTTACTTTGTGTCCCATCAAGCATACCAAAAATAATTGATTTCTAAATTTACACTTTCATATAAAAACACACTTATGAGGACAATTAGAACAAGAAGCCTCCAAGTGTGGAATGCAACTTGTAGGACGATCTTCAAGATTGATAAGGTGAATGTTCATATGATTTTCAATAAGAAATTCTAATCTATATTTTGAATGCAAAAAGGGGAGAAATATTCTAAAATTAAATGTAAAATTGAATTTTAATCTAAGTGAAGAATATAAGATCATTCATTGGGTGAGATAGCGAGCTCCAATTACAAACATTACATGTTAATAATCATCAAGTTTGTAACTTAAGCATCTATAACATAAATAAAAGGTAAATCTCATGAAAAATAAGGGATAAAACTAATCACAAATTCTTTTTTATTGAACATTCATATATGCATAGTTATAAAATTACAAATCACTAGAACATTCTTAGACATTTAAAGGGTACTAAAATTAAAAACACTTGAAAAAATACTAAATATATATATCCTATGGAATGATTATTCCTTGTACCTTCTCAATAATTGAGCTTGAAGTACTTATTAATATAAATAGAACAACATGACTATAAGACTAGAATAAAGTGGGTAATTAATGTCATGATCATAATGGGGATTTAAATGTAACTACATTCATAAAATCATCTAGAATAGCTCCTTTTTTTCACACCTTCATGCCCCACCATTTTGATTTTGAGTGGAGGATGATGACATGTCTTTAATACATCTTTAACATTGTAGCACAAACATTGGGGGCACATTTGAATTTAAAAAGATGATGGATAGAATCTGCATATATGTATGATCATTGATTTCATCAACAAGTTGTGGCCCACTATAAAGGATGACATAAGGAAGAAACTACTCAAAAATCCCAAGCCCTACCACTAATGATGTGGGAGAGTTGGTGAATGGTGCAATGATAACATTATTAGTATAAATGATCCAAAGAAAAGATGAGCGAAAGTAACAGATTGCTTATCTTTAGAATCTAAGATATTTGTCATAGAATGCCCTAAAACTATGGAACTAAGGTAAACTAGTTATTGAGATATAGCACATCATTTTCCCATCATGAATTATCAAGCTAAGTATTATTTTAATTCATTTGACTTTCTAAATTAATTTAGTTTTTTCAAATTTTATTCCTAGCCCCTTTATCTAGGTTAATTTGTGCTTATTGATATGTATTTATTTAGCTAGCTTAGATAAATTAATTAGGGTGTGATAAAACTCCCTTACAACTATGTAATGGTGAAATTTAATTTTAAGATGATGTCTCAATTCAATTACATATGAACATATGATACACATTTGTGCTAAGTATGAATCTTTCCTTAGTCTCCATCTACCTGAATGTTACATCCCGAATTATGAGGTTACTATTTACTAGTGATATAAAAGGTAGAAATGAATGTGATGTGAAATCTGGAGATGCTTGCACCTTGTTATGTATGTTAGCTCATTTGATGTTGTTTCATTTGATGATATTTCAATTGATGTAATTCATGGTAAATACGACATATATATGAATATCAGGATAATGAATCTTGTTTTTATACTGTTGATGTTGTGAACAAGTAACTGCTGAGATTGTATGTCTATGGTTGCAGGAACATGAACTATTCCTCCAGGCGGAGGGGAGACATCACTCGGAGAAGGGCTTGGTCGAGTAACCGGTAAAGTTGATCAAGTTGAGCATACACACACTTCACTGAGGGTTTTGGGAACTGAGTCAGTTTGAGTGGTCTTAATAAGTCATCCTTAGGCTTAGGAGTTTTGGATTACTTCCTTATGCTTTGTGAGTGGTGTTACTTGCTAACTGACTTACTATTCTGTGAACCTTGAATGTGAAATGTGAACTGATAAGTTATATTGATGCATGGAATTTATAGTTAAACGTATATATACATATTTGTACAAACACGTGTATTTAGGGTGCGCTGACTGGCCTGTAATACACGTAATTGGATAATTAAATACAAATATGTATAGATATATTTAAGTGTAAATATTGGATCTGTTTATAAATATATTTAATATAAACATTATTATAGTTTTACCAATAAAAAAATATATTGATATATCTATAGTAATATTTAAATATTATATAGATATATACATATATTTAAATAAAGGTAAAATAAAACTATAATAAGTTATATTAAATATAATGCAAAATGTATACATAACATTTTAATTTATAATTTAAAATGACTTTGCCTTGGAAATAATTAAAATTTACTTATATAGTCATTTGGTAATATAATGCATTTACCATGAGTAATAAAAGTATTTCAAATTTCATAGACTATTGGAGAAATACGTTGGAAACATTTTGAGAGATTTAAATAATAAAGACTATAGTCTTATTAAAAGATTTAAATCTTATAGCATTTTAAAACTTTGGTATAAACTGAAAATTGCGGATTCCTTCACACGGGAAAATACACGAACTGTATACTGGCTGAAACCATGAAAATAGTGAAGGGAAGAACCCGCGCCAAACTCTCACGCCTTGGACCTGGTCGCCACCATTCTGGAATGTGTGGGAAAAAAGGAGGCCAGATGGCTGCGAATATGGCATTGACATTTTCGTCTGTAATTATCTGCCATTATTCATGAGTTGCGCCATTTTTGGAGATGCCTGTAGGTGTCAAGTTTCTTTGGAAGTTTGAACTTTTCTTTGAACTGTTGGAAGTCGAATCGCCTTCTCAAAGGCTGAGTAAGTATGGAAAATTCGCCACATTTCAGTTTGAAATATTCAAATTGTAGTTCTGTCAATTTACATGCCTGCAAGAGTGGAAAATTGTTGGCTAAGGGCTCTATAAATAGCCGCCCAGTTCATTTAGAAACACACACTTTTGGAATTCCGAATTTTCTCTTGTGAGAGCTGCATTTTTTCATTTACGCCAATTGCTATCTACTCCTGCAAATTACGAATTTCTTTTAGAGAGCTGCAATCCATCCTTGCTATGTTTGTATTGCTGAGAGCCATATTCTATCCTTGTTGTGTTTGTATTGTTGAGAGCCATAATCCATCATTGCTGTATTGCATTTACCTAAAGAGTCATACTCTACTCATGTTGTGAAAAGTATCTGGAAAAGACTGAGAAGAACTGTGAAGGAAGAGTAGAAGCTACTGACTGAACTCATTCGCAGCAAGGGAAACAGGCATGGGAATTTCTTATTGTTTTTCTTTCTCTTAATACTTGTGCTGAATCCAGGAATTAATCTAGATAAAGGATTGTTTGGCTTTTATTTGAAATTGAATGGCAAGAGGCAAGTGCTTGAATAGAATCATGTAGATGATATGTTAATGAACGCATTTACTTCTAAAGAAAGAGTAAAAGGGCATATTTTTGTAAACCACATTGTAAATGTGTTAATGATTGCATTGACTTCTAGTGAAAGAATAAAGGACATATTTATGTATCCACATGGTGTGTATTATCTCCATATGTGGAGAATATTTAGAAGTAAATACTAGATACTATGATTGAAATGAAGGTGGTGGTCTAGAAAGGTCTTTTTCAGCTTAAGTTATAGGGGTAACTGAGATAAGCTAAAAGTACTCTTAGGATAAAGATTTCCTGATTAGGAGGAATGGTATAAAGACCCTTGTTGACTGCATTCCAATTCCTGATTAAGTAGTTTGCTAGAAGGTAGGTTGTCTGAAACAGGATATACCTCCCTTATGTAGCTATGGAAGTAGAATGTCTAAAAGGTAGGTAATCTGAAAAAGGATATGCCTATCTTGTGTAAATCTCTTAGAAAAATGTTGTAAGTTAGTCTAGGATAAAAGATTATCCCAAAAGTAAAGGACGATACCTATGTGTAGAGTAAGATAGCCTTAAATCAAATCGGCCTTGAGTAGTGTATATGATAGATGACCTTCATTCGAAGTACTGAATGTGAATACTTTGGCCAAAATAGTGGAAGGTACGACATCCACTTAGATGTGAGATAGTTGAGACTACATTGTCAGTTCATTGTGATTCTTCATGCTAGTTCGGGATTGTGAAATAGCAAGTTCTAGATGTATAAGACACAACACTATGCTCAGTTGGGTTGTTGCAACCAGTTATTTTACCAATCTCTTCGTTCGAAGGGAGGGCCATCTATTGAATGATAGATGTGCGGGGGACCGCATTAACAGTCTGTGGTTGGCGGAAAAGTGCCTGAGTGATGTTTCTCCTCCACAGCAGGTGACAGATACACCAAGATTTGTAAGGAAGGGAACCTAGACTATCTTACTACTATTTGTGCAAAAGCTTACGAGCTATGTATGTAATTGTTTTACTTTTGTACTCTGAATTATATTTGCAATGGAAATGGAATCCATGTGGAAAAATATTTTGTAACTAGCATGTAATTATCAATAAAGAAAGGAAGAATTTTATTGTAATGTCTTTGTTACTTGTTACATTTATATGTTTGGAATGAAATGTTAGAAATTTTTTAATTACCCAAGGATGGGGTCGTTACACTAAACATTTACCCTCACACATGCACATTTGTATAGAACCCTACCCTATTTATGCCTATTCCCATATATTTGCATTATTTACTAGCCCTAGTTTCTATACACCCATTCTTGTTCCCAAGATGTAGCATTCTTTATCTTGGGGCCACTTTCGTGGCATGCAAGAGTGATAATGCATGACATAAATTTAACTTGTAATTCAAAATTTTAAAATTCGAACGATCAACTTATGCTTTTCCTCATATTCATTGCACTAATTTGGTACACATTTTTGTGATGATTTTTTATGTCTTGGTATTTAAAGACAATTATTTGACAATTAATTCATCATCTAATCACATAAATCATTGATTAAATACTTATTTGTATTTACAATGAGCTCTTATAGGAACACTTAGAATTATCATCAATATCACTAAAACAAATAAGTAATTTGCATTTCAATTATCATCAATATCATCTACACGCTTGTCTATTATCTACCCCTATTACTCATTTTTGTGAAGTTGGTCCAATCAAGGGGGCTAACCTAGTAGAACTTAGCCCTTGTAATGTGGAAACTTTCTCAAGGTATTTTAAAATACCATCAATCTTTGAATATCAACAAAAGAAAAAAAATCAAGAAATGTAGAAGTTTGAATTATGTTATATTAGAACTAGTATAGATATCTTAAATACATCTATCTAAAAAAATTCTAAAAAATATCAATTTAGAGCTTTTTTATTTGCTTAAAAGTTATTTTATTTTACTTCGAAACTATTTTATTTACTACACGAGCACATACATTTTATTATATCTACATTAAAAAATTATTTATGATGTGCTAATTATTTTAGAAATATTTTGTTTATTATTAAATATTAATATTTTTACATGTAAACAACCATCAAATTTAGGACGACCCTGTTGTGTCTTCTCGAGAGCCTATGTCTACTATCCCTTCTATGGTGCCACTATTGGCTCAGTCTGCTGATGCTGTTATGTCTGAGCCTGCCCGAACATCATTGATTACCTTTGTTGGTCCATCGATCGATCATGTTTCCTCCCCTACGCTGCCAACTCCCTCGTTGAGTGGTGGCTCTTTGCCCTTGGTGGCTACTGTGGATCCGCTTCTCTCACCTTGCTCGGTGGACTTGGATCCCGAGTCTACCTAGTCTGTTATGCTGAGAAAGAAGAAGGGACTCCCTCGATCTGTCGCATCCTCGCGACCTAGGGTTAAGGGAGTCAGATTAGTCCCCTCAGATTCTGGGGTTGTCTAGTCCTCGTCTGTGGTTCGACGACTGTCTGTCAGTTGTTTCTGTGTGTGGTCTGTCCTCTTTTCCTAGTTCATTCCTAGTTTGAACTAGCTTCTTTTTGGCACTTTGGGCTTTCTGTGTAAAGGGTACAACACCTTGAAAATGCTACTTATTTTTATCAAAAACAACCATCAAATTTAAAATAAAAGGTAAGAGTTTTTGTTGACACCTCACCCCACCCCTTGCAACCATTATAGAATGCCTCTTGAAATTAATCATAGATCAAAAATTAGATCCATGTGATGCAAAGTCGATCCATAGCCATGAAATTAAGTCACATAGAGCTATAGACCTACAAAAAATTTGAGGACAATGAGCATACAAATATTAGCTATTTTTTAATGACAAACGATCAAGTTCCTAGGTACATTAAATATTTATCTCCATTATTGTTCCACAAGCTAAACAAACCATTCATTCACACTAATTTTTTTAACATAACACTATTTATACACTTTAACATTCACAATTATCATTTACTTAATATAAGTTAATTGTGTCTAATTTAAATGCTTTTCTCTACAAATTGTAAACCTTCACATACATGCTCATGCACACAATTTGAAATTGAAATATTGAAGTGTTTTGAGTAAATCGAAAAAGAAAAGAAAAGAAATATTAAAAGAGCAACACTTTCAACAAAATTAGGATAGCGAACATGGCCTAAATTTGACAATCAACCTTGCCTCTCAAGCAAATTTTTCATAATTGTTATATCTTTGAAATTGCCCTTTGAATAATGACATTTACTTTATTTTTATATAAGACTAAATATATATAAAAATAACAATATAGAAATTTTGGGATCAACCATTAATAAAAATAATAGTTTGTTGGTTAGAATTCATGTTAGTTTCTCTACTCTGTAATCTTCTGAAGACCATTAAAAACTTTCATTTCATTCATTTTCATCTGAAATAGATAAAAAAATCTTCCTACATTTGTAAATTGTATTTTGCAACTAACCTAGCTTAATCCAACAATACAACCATCAAATTTAGGTCCTGGTAATGAAGGATTTCTGAGCGAGTGAAAAACATCCACTTGAAGTTTAATGGCTGCTGGCAACACGCGTGTACGCTTCTTTGTCCGTAGACTAGTGCGGCGTGTCATGTTTAATTGTCCATTTGACTGCAAATTTGATTCTTTAGGAGTGAGTTTGTGGCCACAGAACCCCTCATCTTAATATCTTTATAGCCATACTTTGCCCTTGCTTAGCCTCACAGAAACCGAAAAGCAGAGGCGAGGAAAATCCACCATGAAATTCAACATTGCAGGCGCGCTATTGCTGTTACTAATCCATGGCCAACATGCAGTCACCTGGAACAAGCCAGAGGCCCCTCCTCCTTCATGCAAATCCATTGAATGCCCCCCGTACGACATTGTTGAGGAAGGCGAATTGTATGAGATTCGTCGCTACAACCAGACTGTCTGGATGTCCACCTCCTCCATTCACAACATCTCCTTTGTGGACGCCACAAGGACTGGATTTCTAAGGTAATCTCGCTTCTCCCCTTTCCATAAATTTCTGAACTTTATTTTCATTTTCGTTTCATTTTTTCATTTTCCATAAATTTCTGAGCTTTATTTTCATTTTCGTTTCATTTTTCATTTTCCATAAATTTCTGAACTTGATTTTCATTTTCCATAAATTTCTGAACTTGATTTTCATTTTCTTTTCATTTTCATTTTCCATAAATCTCTGAACTTGATTTTCATTTTCGTTTCATTTTCATTTTCCATAAATCGCTGAACTTGATTTTCATTTTCGTTTCATTTTCATCTTCCATAAATTTCTGAACTTTATTTTCATTTTCGTTTCATTTTATTTTCCATAAATTTCTGAACTTTATTTTTATTTTCGTTTCATTTTATTTTCCATTAATTTCTGAACTTGATTTTCATTTTCGTTTCATTTTCATTTTCAATAAAACTCTGAACTTTATTTTCATTTTCGTTTCATTTTCATTTTCCATAGATTTCTGAACTTTATTTTCATTTTCCATAAATTTCTGAACTTTACTGTCATTTTCGTTTCATTTTCATTTTCCATAAATTTCTGAACTTTATTTTCATTTTCGTTTCATTTTCATCTTCCATAAATTTCTGAACTTTATTTTCATTTTCATTTCCAGGTTGTTTGATTACATCCAAGGACAGAACGAGGAGCACGCCAAGGTTCCGATGACGGCGCCTGTGTTGACGGACATATTTCCGTCAAGTGGACCCTTTTGCGAGTCTTCCTTCGTCGTTAGCTTCTATGTGCCCGTCAGTTTCCAGAAAAGCCCTCCGAAGGCGACCAAAACCCTAGCGTTGGAGGAATCGAGGTGGGGGGTTCGATACGCGGCAGTGCGAAGGTTTGGAGGGTTTGTGAGTGATTATAATGTGGGAGAGGAGGCAGCCAAGTTGCAGGCGAGCCTCATGGGAACCCGCTGGGAAACTGCTATCGCTCAATCTAAAGCTGACGAGTCCTCCCTCTACACTGTTGCGCAGTACAATTCTCCCTTTGAGTTTGATGAGAGAGTGAATGAGATTTGGATGCTCTTTCGCAAACCTAATTTGGCCTCCAATGTCAAGATCAGAGAGCTGAGGTGATACATGTGAAGCCTCTAAGCTGATGTACACGATTAAAGATAGATTTTGTATGTGTTGAGGACTTGGATAATTAGTGATAATCTTTGTTAATGTTTATTAGATGCAAGAATTCAATACTATTTTTTTCTTGGTTTATTTTATCAAAATAATGGCTTGGAAGATGTCTATACATACGAAGTCCTTGGTTGTTCAATTAGATTGAAGTAAATGGTATGTTAGAGTAATGTATTTTTGAAGAGTTAGTTTGAAGAGAGGGAATTTGAATTCGTGCATATTAAACCATTCCCATATTTATATAGACTAGTCCTCGGTTATTCAATTAGATTGAAGTAAATGGTATGCTAGTAAATGGAGGAATTAATAGATATTTGAAGAGAAGTCCTCAATATCGATTGAAGTAAATGGTATGCTAGTTAATGGAGGAGGTATGCTAGTTAATGGAGGAATTAATAGATATTTGAAAAGTTAAGGTTGAAAAGAGGGAATTTGAATTTTTGCAAATGGTTTGCTAGTTAATGGAAGAATTAATAGATGTTTGAAAAGTTAGGTTGAAAAGAGGGAATTTGAATTTTTGCATATTAAACAATCTCCATGAGAATTTGAATTTGAACTAGTCTAAAATAGGGAAATGCTGTGATGATTAGAGAAAATTGATGTGGTAGTTAGATGGTGTGGATTAGGGTTGGAGATTATTAGTGTATTTATTGAATCAAATTGAATGTAAATAGTTGAAGTAATGTGATATAAAATGAAGGTGTAAAATATGGCATGCACTTTTATACTTTATATTTTGCATCTATTTTGGTGTACTAATGCATTTTTCAGTAATAATTTTTAATTTGTAGAATAGTTTTTTATTTATTTTTATAATTTTTCATACCAACTCCAATAAACCTTAACTTGAAGGCTTTATTTTTATTTCGTTGAATAATTTTTTTATTTTTCATACCAACTTTAGTAAACCTTGACTTTAAGCCTAATGTGGAAGAGGAGAATGATGCAACATTACATAAAATGAAGGTGTAAGATATGTAATGCATTTCTATACTTTATATTCTGCCTATACTTTGGTGTAATCACACATTCTTGACCAATGATTTATGTTTTATAAAACAAGTTTTTAATTTTTCATAATTTTTTATATCAACTTCAATGAACTTTGTGTCATGTCCTTTGAAATTGTAACACATTAAAATAACAAAAGACATTAATTTAACATTATTATATTGTTGAAATACGAACAACGAAATAAAATAATATAAATATCAAAATTCAAATAATGATATTATTATAATTACAATAATCATAATTAAAATGCAATTATATAATGAATAAAACAATTAATATCATTGATTGTAAATATTATAATAATAAAAAGAAAGTCCCCAAAAACTAATATTTTCTAAATGTATCTGTACATTAATAAATAAATGAATGAATCTAAAATTATATCGATTAAGAGACAACCTCATTATCCTTAATAGAATATAGATAATATTAGTCATGACTATTATAATAGATACAAAAGAAATAATAATTAAATAAATGAATGATAATAACAAAGCAGCGGTAAAGGCAAAGGCAGCGGTCATTGTATTCCAAACAATGCAGCGATTCACATTTAGGAACAACGATTACCAAGAGGACACGTCCCATCAGCAGGTCATGAGATATAAAATGATGTTCATAAACCTCCAAAGGGGAACATCGAACAATTATGAACAAGGAAAAGGAGAATGAAATGAATGTAAATAGAGAATCAAAAAACAAAGGAAAATGATAGACTGTAGATTGTGTAATATTTATTATTATCATAGTAATATCATCGGTTGGCTGGAAAAATATAATAAACTCCCGCAGATCGTGTAGATTGGAGAGACATCAGCAGTTAACGAGAATCAAGTAAACATTAACTGGAAGTTTAATATAATAAAATAAAGATAATATATATATATATATTCATACTAAGGAATTATTGTAAAGTGAAATCAATTGGAAATAATATATATATAAAAAATATATAAATACACTATTCATAAAATCACATATATATATATATATATATATATATATATATATATATATATATATATAATATGTATGGGTAAGTAGATATGTGAATCATTTGTGAATATACAAAAAGAATACTTGCAACAATTATTAAGCTTTATAAGCAATGATGACTCCTTAATATAAACATATGTAGATTATGTATATTTATGAATTGTTCTCATCCTATGATCAATCCAGTATAAGGTTGAAGAAGGCGAGTAATGAATTAGAAAACGTGGAGAGATACAACAAATCAGGTGATGTACTCACTTAGCAATAATATTTAGCATATTTTGAATATAAGAAACTGATATTACTAATCTGATTATTGGTGTAATGCTTTCTTTAGTGTTATCCTCATGATAATGATGTTGATATTGACTTAAAGAATCAGTAATAAATGCAAATGTATTTGATTGCTAAAATATTGTCTTCTGAGTGTTTGCAAATTTATTGGGAGGAAAGGTGTGAGGGAAGTGGTGTTTAAAAAACCCACTCAAGTCTGCCCTCGAAACCCAAGGCAGGTATGGGCCCTGAAGGGGTGGAAATTCCATTCATAGTTTGCCCAGTCCCAAGACATGGGTGGACCATGGAGGGGTGGGGGTCCCACTTAAGCATTTGCCGAGGCCATGGAGGAGTGGTAGGCCTAGACCACTTATATGCTCCCCCGACTGTCCCTAATAAGTTGTGTTTTCCAAGGAAATGACGTGGGTAGAGAAAGTAGGTACAAGTGTTTCCATTAAGCATGCCACTCCAAGGGTGGAATAGTCTTGGTCAAATGTTCCTGCCACTTGGGTCCGAGAGGTGGGTAGTCTTGGTTGGATGCTTGTGCTCTTGGGCTTAGATGGATAGCTTTGGGTGGATCTACCCATGCCGCTCCTCCTCTGTCTTCATGATTGCTCTTGTGATTATGTTTATATTTTGGATATCTAAATATTAATGCTAACATATATGTTGTTAATATGGTGAATACAGATTCCAATCCAAGATTATTTCCTTAGAGAGAACATTCCCTTGAAAGAAGAAAACCTAAACCTAATCTACAAGCGAATTCTAGGGCAAACCAGGTAAGGGACATTACACTTTGACCCTAAGCCTAATGTGGAAGAGAAAATGCTAGAAGAAAATTATATACCACCCAAATCTCCTCCAACACTTCTTTTAAACCTTCCATGAAGCTAAGAAGAAATATTAGGGCAATTATATAAAAACAAAATTTGAATTGCATAATTAGTCAAAACATTAAGGGCATCAACATCAAACCTCCTTCCATCATGCATCACTTACAAAAATATTAGAAGCAATGATAAAACAAGTTGACTCAGTGACAAGTTAAATCCATCAAAGAATACACATAGGGAGTCATGTCACCAATTTTATGCAAGTTATTGCATTTTGAATTTCAAAGATAGGAGATAAGAAAGACAAAATTTGTACATTTTTACAAACCCAAAACTAATAACTATAGACACCTAAATAATGTCACCTTTGTTTAAATCCTTCACTCATAACCAAATCATTCACCTCATCATGTATTTCATCCATTCATCTCCTAAGACCTCTAACATGATGTATCACCTATGACCTTATTGCCCATTCATCAACTAGGGCTCATAATCCTTAACTATTAAATTAAATAAGTCCTAATTATTTAATTAAACTAGGCTATCATTATTTATTAATTTAGTTATCCATTATTTATCCACATATTTATATATTTATTATCCACATATTATCCAGTAGTAAATAAATTAATATAAATATCCACCTCATGTGCACCAATAACTCTATTAAATTCATATTAAATTATCAAATTTCATTTCACCTAGTTGACTACCAAGTCTAATCAATTTACACATACTTACTTTTAGTCCCATTCTTCAAGTGAATACACTTCATGTGATCGATTAACTATTCCATACAAATAGCCAACTCCCCTTGATTCTTTTATGTATGTAATTAACTCCATACATATAGTTAATTCAATAATCAAATTTGTTCTCCCAATGAGTTTGAGTTGAGGAATCATAATTATTTTAATTAAAATTAAAATAATTCTCAACTCTCCCATGCTTGCTACAACTCCTCAATAGTTCCCCAAATCATGGATAATTTTTGAGACTCTAGATTGAATCCTAACCATTCATATGTTTCTCTTACAAATCTATAAATTAAATCCATTTCTCATCATTTCATGAGTATTCAATTTTATACCCAAATTCTGTTAGTTTGATATCTATAAAATGTTAAGGTTATGCTAGCGAATTGAGCATCCACATCCCAAACACAAACAAAGCTTTACAACGTGCTCAATTTGAGGTTTACATGTGAAATTTATGAGTGTTTGATTGGTTTAGTTCAAATGCTATTTTGTTTATTTCTTTTCAATGCATACATTTTGGTCAACCTAACATGAAGCACTTATAATTATTAATCCAAATCTAATCAAGACTTCCATTTTTTGCGAGTTTAGTTTTGAGGTGTCACTTGTAGGGCTTTGTGAAAAAAATGTAGGTCACAAGTGTCTAGGAGCATTTTGACGCAAAATATGCCTTGCCATTGTGTTCAAAAGCTATCAAAACCTAAGGATCATGTGTTAAATTGCGAAAATTAGAGTAGGTCAATATGAGGAAAAATTTTAACCTCAGACACACAACCCAAGGCCATTAGACGACTATTTATATACATGTACTAAATTTTTTATTTTATTTTATTTTTATTCTTCTTTATTTTTTTTTAAACATTCAAAAAATAAATAAAAAATAATAAAAGTCAAAATTTAGAAATTAAAAATTAAAAAACAAAGCTTAAAAAATGGTAGGTGGTAGGGTGTATAGGTAAGTTCGCAATACGTGTCACCCTCCAATGGTAGGTTTGGGGCCCATGCCCTTGCCACCGACTGATGGCACCATTATTCGTTCTATTTTTATTTTATTTTATTTTTAATTTAATTCAAATTTATTTTAATTTCATTTATATTCATTTTAAAATTTAGAAAAACCCACTTAACCACAAGCACGCGCACACACATATTTCAAAAATTTGAAATTCAACACCCAGTGGCCACCAAAGTCCCGAATCCTTTTGTTACAATTTTTAAATCAAGAGGGAAACTTTGAATAGGTATAAAATTCTCATATAAACATCTTTATTCATGTGTTTTTTGAAATATGATAGAACTTCATGATCCTCATCGTGGATTAATTAGGTCTTAAGTTTTCTAGAATGCACATGTTTCTCAACTATGTATGCACAATTATCATTTTGACACCTTCAAAGCTCCATAACTTTCACAAATGAGCTTAGAATTAGGTACTACTTTTTCAAAATTAATATTTTTTTGAGAAAATTACATAGTAACATAGTTTATTTCTTCTTATTTTTGTTATTTATTTATATCTTTTTTGATCCTCTCATTTTGCAGGTTTATTTTAATCCATTTTTTATGCAGGTCTATTTTTTAAGTCTCTAACAGTCATTTCATGTAGGACATCGGTCCAAGACATTGTAACTAGAAACTATTAGTCTATGGCTTTGTAGGATGTCTTCTTGAAGACTGTTTTAGACCCTTTTTATTTCTATTTTTTGTGTTTACATTATTTTTTCTCATCATTAAAAAATCTTGTTTAAATGTAATCTCATATTTTGATTTAGGGTTAAAATCAATGAGTGTTTTTTAATCCCTAAGGTGCACTTACACATGCTCTCCTCTCACACCCTAGTGTGATCTTGAGGATTATAAATAAGTGCTTTTCCAAGTGGATTTCATCACCAAGGGGACTATCTCAACTACATGTTATGGCGAGGTATATAAAGGGGGAGAAAAAAAATTGTATCTCAAAAGAGTTATCATGTTTGGCACAACCTTGAGAACCTATTCATTAGGACACAAGGTGAAGGGACCTTAACTTGCATTTGGGTCCCATGTTTGTAGATAGGCTTTGATTCACATATTATGTCTCTTATACTTTCGAGTATATTGAGAATTCCATAAAAATGTGTATTATAGATTAAGACCTTTTAGACCCTCTTTTAGTGCATTGGATAAATAGTATTTTGAGAAGTTACTCAACATGTAATTTTGAGTGGTAGAAGTAGATCTCACTTTGGGAAAGATATATGCCTCCAAGGTAAGGGGTGCAAAGTTGGTGCATGACCTTGCATTCCCTAACTACCCATGCCCTTGGTACATAGTGTGCATGTGGTTTTGTAAGACGTGTCAATTCTTTATAGAATAATTTTATAATATTGTTAATGTGTATTCTTTGTTGTGTGTTGTGAATACCAAGTGTTTGTTTGTAGCCTTATACCAAAAATCTAAAAAAATTAAAATATTCCAAAAACAAAAAATCTTTTTTCTTTGTTTACTTTAAAGATTAAGATTATCCTCTTGCTAAGGTTTAGGTGTTCATCATTTCCAAATCAAGTGTTATATTTAAAATCCATTAACATCCATCAATCCCATTTACATACCTAATCATGCCCCAACATCCATATCCAATAGTCTCCTTTTTAAGATCATCCATAAACCTATCCCATTTTGACATAACTCTAGGTCACATTTAACATACTCCCCTTAGGTTTCATCCATTAACTTATAATTTCAAACCATTCACCTTCATTCTACTCCATATCAAACCATTTTATGGCCATAATCCTATGTTTGTACCCTCATTTACATCCTCATCATAATATCATCTTATCCAAATCCTAAGTCTACTTTCTCACATACATCTATATCGTAGGTTAGACCATCATCTACATCCATAGCATAACATCCCTTTTTCATATTATACCCTCATTCACTTCCTCATCATAACATTATCTTGTCCAAATCCTAAGTCAACATCCTCACATACATCCATATCCTAGGTTAGACCATCTATATTATAACATCCTCTTGTCATCAACATCCTCATATACATCCTGTAGAGAAGGGGGATTCACTACTCATGAGTTCTCTTCATTCAGAGAGCCTCACGGGGTGAACTACCCTAAACTACCTCAAGGAACAACAATAGGAATTATAGAATTAGAAAGAGTAGGTCAAAGAGATCTTTTGGACAAACTGACAAGCTCTCAGCTAGAGGACGACAGTGCAAAATATAGATGATAATGCGACGCGCTGGCATCCCCGAGGCACACTAGGATCTCGTACAAACTAGAGAATGAGAATGTAATAGGAAAAACTAAGAGGCTACTTGCAATCCGATTATTGAGAACTTCCAAAGCATAAGAAAGTAATAGAATACGATAGGATTGAAATGAAGTAAAGTATAAATGATGAAGATACAAAGAAGAAGATAGAAAGGAAATACTTACAACCACACAAGTGATGAAGCCTCTAGCATGTGAATGCATTCAATACTTGCATGCATGATATCTGGAGAAAGTGTTGGGGTTGTATAGGGGTTTGCCTTAGTCAAACCCCTGTTTTGGTGTTCCTACCTCCACAAACAACCAAGTTTGGAAAGTAGTGTAAATGAAGTAAATAGAACACATGGTGAAAGGAAAAGCCGCTTCAGAGTAGAACCCACATCACAAAGTAAGAGTGATAAAATTAAACCCCGCTCAAGGAGGAGAGCCCGTATCACAAAATGGGTGATAAAAGCAATCCCCACTCAAGGAGGAGAACCCGTATCACGAAGTAAATATACAATGGATAAAGGATATGAAATCCCAAGATGCTCGCAAGCATAAGGCAAGGGATAGAGATGCGAGCGCCAAGAGAGATGCCGAGAGTATTGCTAAGAGAGCTTGAAAGAGCTTGAAGCTGATGTAACAAGCTATATGGAGCTATGTGAGCAAGAGCTAGAGTAAAGCTAGAAGCTAGAATGAAGCTAGAGAAGTGCTAGCAAGACTTGGAAGAACTTAGAGGAAGAAAATGGATTGAAAATACTAATTTTAAGAAGGGAAGAGAAGCTTCCCGGGCAGTTATAAGGTGACCCAAGCCGTTACCACCGACAAAGGTAAGGAAAAGCGACAAACATGCTCAGAGGCAGTTGTTTGAATGTTGAAATGTCATAGGATGCTAGCGCGACGTGTAGACGTCTGTGTGACATGCTAGTGTCCGAACACATCACGCTACAAAATGACACAAACGAGAAAGGTACAAAGTCTGATGCAAAGCCGACACACAAGGGTAGTTGTTAAAAAGGGGTGAGATGGAGCATCTTGAGAGGGAAAAACGCTGATGCAAGGGCTAAAATGAGCCTACACAAGAGATAAGGGAGTGGACACTAAAGAAGATACAATAATGTATGTGAAATCACATGGGTGCAATTTTACGATTATACACATCCATATTCTAAGTTTAGACTATTATTTACATCCATACTATACATCAACATCATAAGAGATCATCTTGTCCTACATCCCCATTTATCTACATATCCTAATCATCTTGTATTCCCAATCCAACATCACATTTATCCTATCCACATCTTACATTTACATAATCACCTACATCCATATCCTTCGCCATCTTGTCTAAATTTTTGGTTCACACAATCACCTATATCCATATCATAACATCATATATTAACACCATCATACCCCATAGAACATTCCTTCTACATCAACACATGCAATCTTGACCATTCCCACATAGACATCAAACACCCTTATTCATATAATCCAAAACACATAGAAAATCAACTCACATTATCATCCTTTTAAATTTGATTCAAAAATTATATTTGAAAATAAAGACTTCATATCCTATTCTATCCTCAATTCTTGCATGCTTAAGAAATTTTCCTATCTTAAGTAGTAATTTAAATCATCTTATCACTTTGGATGAAATTAACTTAGGAATTTGGCCTATCCTAAGTTATTAGTTGACGAATCCTAGTCAATCTTGTCTGAGAACTTGCCTATCTTAATTAAGATTGAAATCATGAATCATTTATCCTACAACTTAATCTAGGAGGTTCCTTTGAACTAGATAACCTCATCATAGCCTCAACATCAATAATTATCTCATCCTAACCCACCTTTAATTGTCTTTTTCCATGCTAATCATGTTAATCATTCATCTTTAACTTTCACCAAACATCACCCATATTTTCATCTTGATCTTTATTCTTAGCAATCAATAGTCCAAAAATCCAAAAATCCAAAAATCAAATATTGTCCAAAAATCTAAAAATAAAATGCTATCGAAAAATCCAAAAAAACTCAAATATAGTCCAAAATCTTTTTTTTTTCTCAAAAATTCAAAAATAATAAAAAATACAAAAAATGCCAAAAATATGGAACACAAGGATAATCCTATGGATAGCCAATACATGCAAGGTGAGAGTTCATGATCCCAAATGCATCAAGATATAAATATATATACACCTAAAATCTAGTGGTATTCATACCAAGAAACTTAGGATCATTTTCCACCTAATCCATCACACACTATTTCACATCATATTCCAACTCCGCCTAACCTCATTCACTTAAAAATATATTCCAATTTAGTCACCCAAAATACTCCTCCATCTAATCCATCTCACACGAACTTTCCATCTATGATATCATTATTTCAGTCATTATCTCCTCTACCCATACCACAACCAACACATTACCAACTCTTTACAATCCCATCTCACACATTTGATCACTCCACTTATTAACAATTGTCAACATCTCCAAAACTATTTCAACATTATAATCCAACTATCACGACACTTCCCACCACTTATCAACAACCACCTTTGTATCAACACCAATATATTTCACAAATAAATACATATCAATTAACCTGCCCATAAGTGTCATATAGTCATCCATCTCAACCTCCGGAAATCGATTCCTTCATATCTATTCATCCATGAGTGGTAGGAAATGAAAGAAACTCTCAAAGGGTTACAAACTAGGACTCTACACCAAAAAGACACATTAAATTTGATGAAATATTTCCCTACCTTTTTTATCAATCAATATCAATGATACCTTTCCCTAAGAATTTTGAGATACCAAAGTTTGACAAATATAAGGGAAAGGGAGACCCTTGCGATCATGTAAAAGAGAAATTCATGACATACCAAGAATTTTTTGATAATGATATATACCTTATGAGACTCTTTTATAGTAGTTTAGGACAAATACTTGAGTGGATTTTAGACCTACCTCAAGAATCCATTCAAACTTTTTCTTACTAGTGGAGAAATTTGTAACCCATTTCTCCTATAATGTTGAACATGAATTAACCATGCTTAATCTTTATAAAGATAAACAATGAAATGCGGAAGTTATTCTTCCTTCCTTCAATGATGGATAAGTCTTGCTAGTTGCTTCCCTTGGCCTATACTAGAAAAACAAATTGTCCATATTTTCATCACAAATCTTAATGTTAAAATGGTCTTTCATCTACAAGTTCATTGTATATCTACTATTGATGAAATTATTGACAAGGGGTCACCATTGAGAAAGCCCCCATTACCAAAGCTTTGGTTAAAATTTATAACAAAGACAAAGATAACAATAACCAAACCAATGAAAAACCATGCTTTTAGGCTAAGAATAAAAAATATTGTTAGTGATTGTAACTAACTCCAAAGTCATACAAACCATGAAAAAAGTGCACAAACAAACAAATTCTAATGTCCAAAATATCCAACCATAAACGCATGTTACCATATCACAAGCATACTAAAAAACCCCTAATCATCTAAAATGTATGTGGGTAAAAGCACAAACCTGTGTCACACTTTCAACCAACTAAATAGTTTCGAGCAAAACAATTTCACCCTAAACAATTTCAGGTGAAACAATTTTGCTCGAAACTACATGGCCTATATGTAGAAGATAAAGTTTTAGGTGAAACCCTTTCACCTGAAACAATAAAACATTTTTTTTCCTTTTGTTGGTTTAAAATCCAACTCAATTTTCATGTTTGTTTTCGAATGAAAGGGTTTTAATCGAAACCCTTTCACCTAAAACTGCTTATGTGGCATCCTTGTTGGTAACCACCTCATCTTTTTTCAAAAAATGATGAAACTTTCCACTTGAACATGATATTTATTTAGTTAGAATGATTTTTGTCAAATATCTAAAAATACCTTTTTGTAGATGTCAGAGTCAAGAATCCAAATATATATTATATATATTGATATTTTGATTAGCTTTAATATATTTTTTATTTTAAATAATGCAAGTAGGTTGTTAAAATAAAAAATGAGGTTGATTAGAAATTTAAAAAATACTAAAACATATAAAAAATTTAAAAATATAATTTGCATTAGAAGAGAGAATTCTCTCCAAAAGGGTATAATTTATTTTTTTAAATGATAAAAAAATTAGACAATAGTTGATGTCAAATGAAAACCATCAAATTTTGGTACGTTTGACTTTAACATGTTATTACAAGGAAAATATACATCAATTTTAAAAAAAATTTCCATTCACTAGATATTGAAGATATTTATTTGGAAAAAAATTAGGGGAAAATAAAATTGTTTTCTATTTTTTCTTGACGTCAATTCAACATTACTTTTTCTTGAAATTTTCAGCAATTCAAAAATTTCTCTTAAATTTATAAAAAAAATATTAAAACATTTTTTTTTTAAAACTAAAAAATTACAGGAATAAACTTCACCAAGGGTTAGATACATTTCACTAGTTTACATCATTTTGAAATTCAAAACATAAAAAACTACTTTTATGTGGTCAAAGTTGAGAATTTTTGTTTGTGTTGGCCGGTTCCTTTATAAAACTGTGACAAAGGCTTGTACTTTTACTCAAGTACACTTCTTTGGGGGAATATATTTAATTTGTATTTCAAAATATCATCCAAGAAAACCTAATAAAATTTCCATATGTCAAACCTTTTGACAAGAGTGAACCCAAAATTGCATGGTACAGATAAAATGAGTATTGTAAGTACCATCACATGAAAGGTCACACCATATCAAGATGCACACAACTTAGATATCACATCAAAGATCTCATTGGTCATGGTGAGGTTAAATTAGAAGGTCATACATCCCCCTCGTTTGATGAGAAATTAGGTACATATCAAGATCCTTTTCCCAAGAATGATCAAAAATATCCATCCACATCTAGAAATAGCTCATCTGAAAATAATCATATTAATAACATCCACATGCATGCCATATCTACCTCATACGATTCCATAATAGGTTATACTGAAGAATCTTTCTTGTAAGTAGCCTCCATATCTCCTATTTCTTCATCCTATAGACCTTTACAATAACAATCCATCAGATCCCAATTCTTTCAAGATTTCCTCCAAGGGCTATCCACAAAGATCCTAAGCAACAATATGTAATATCCCTTACAAACATTTTAAATTTTCCACTAAAGATTTTCTCAAAAAATCTTAAAAGGAGAAATCGGGTGTAATGAAAAATTAACCATTTTCTTTATTCTTAACATAGAATATTGTACCAAGGGAAAAAACATGACTTTCTACTAGTATTATAAGTTTTAAAACACTAATTTTTTGTTCATGACAGCAGCAAACAATTTAAAAAATCCTATTGTAATTTGCACAATGAAGATGGGCGAACAAACCCACAAATTGCAACCAGAACACTATATTTTCAATTACAAAATCACCAAAACTCTAAATAGAGTCCGGGAAGCATAAATACATGAATAAAATCTGATGAAACAATTACCACTGATAACAGCAACAATCTAAAACTATACCAAAATTTGAGCACTCCAAAACATAAACCTTGCCAAACAATTCAACCAAAAATCCACAAAAAAACCATCTTTCAACACCAATGCAACTTCTGTGTGAAGTCACATTTGTAGAACCTCAAATCCACTATACTTGAGTTCATATCTCTTTAGTTTTCCAGTCTCAATGGTTATCCCTACAATGGTTTATCAACCTTTGCAAGAGAGACACAACCTATGAATAGAGAAACACACATAAACTCAATCCAAACTACAAAAACAAGTAATAAAGGATGTCAAACCTTGTAGCCCTAAATCCCAATGTCTAGCATGAGTGGCTTGCATGTGAATAATTGTAACTCCTCAAGCCAAGAGTTGAAAACAAAAAATCATGCACCCGAAAAAGCTGCCAAAGAAGAAACCTCATCTTGCACCACTACCAATGCCAAAAAAGCAAAAAACAATCTTCCCCAAGAAGTCACACCCAAACATGATTTAATAATTTATTTCAAATATATTTTATATTCTCCCCAAAAATAATTACTTTAATAATCTTGAAAAAAGAACCTTTTCCTGGTTAAATTGTCAAATTCAAATATGCCTTTTCAGGACATTGAGCCTACTAAAAATAGAAAGTTTCTAAAATTAGAAAGGGGAAATGAAAATTCCTCCCACCCAAAGATTTATTTTCCTCAAAAAAATGTAAGTTGGGATGATTAAGAACCTCTAAACCTTCTCATGTTTCATCCTTAATAGACAATTCCTTCCACTTGACCAAGTGTTTAGTGGTGCTTCTATTTCACAACTTCTTCTCTCTTGTTTCTAGAATCTCTTCAGGTACTAAATTCAATCTCCCTTCATCATCAAGAGGTGGCATAACAATACAAGTCACAAATTTTTGTCCTACAATCTTCTTCAAACACGAGACATGGAAAATATTTGTATCTTGCAACTTGGTGGCAACTCCAACTCATATGCAACCTCCCCAACCTTCCTAGTGACTTTATAGGGCCCATAAAATTTTGGTTTGAGCTTCTTTGCTCCACTCATCTTCAAGGAATTAACTTTTCTTGTATGGTTGAAACCTCACAAAGAACAAATCACCCACTTCAAAAACTCTCCCAGTCCTCTTCTTATCTGCATATAGCTTTAGCATATTCTAAGTATGAGTCAAATTATCTTTAAGATACCTAAAAATCTCTTGGCTTTACTGGATAAAGTCACTTGTTGCCTCAACTCTACTATCTGAAAACAACAAGTCAACAAAAGAAAGAGAATCATATCCATATAGATCATAGAAAGGATATATTCCAATAGACATATGATGATATGTGTTGTAATAATACTCCCCTATGTGTAACCACTTCACCCAAGCACCTTTTTGATTTGAAACATAGTTTCTCAAATACCCCTCTATCCACTTATTGACAATTTCTATTTTTCCATCCATTTGTGGATGATAGCTTGTGCTAGGAGTAAGTTCAATACCTATCAAATGAAATAATTCTTTCCAAAAAGAACTGAGAAATATGTTGTCCCTATCACTAATAATGTTCTTGGATAACCCATGTAATCTGAAAATTTCTCGAAAAAAAATCTGCTACTTGAAGTGCCTTAAATTCAAAAGAGATAAGAAATAAATGTGCATACTTTTTTAACCTGTCTACCACCACAAATATACAATATTTACCTTGAGCTTTAGGAAAACCAATGATGAATTCCATGGATATGATTTCCCACTTGTGCTCAAGAATTGGGAGTGGTTGAAGAAAACCTGTTGGAAAAATCTATTCACCCTTGTTTTGTTGACATACCATGCATTCCCTAATATGAGTGAGGATATATTCTTTCATTCCCTTACAGGAAAACCTTTATCAATCTTTCTTATATGTCTTATAATACCCTTGGTGACTAACTAAAGCAGTATCATGGAAAACCCTTATTATCTTCTCCTTGATCTGAGAACTCGATACCAAGTATACCATGTTCTTTTAAAAGATTAAACCATAGGAAATGGTGTATCTTTCATCTTCCACCTTCCCATCCAAAATTTCAGTAGCAAATGAATCCTTAGCATATTCTAAAATTATATTTACTTTCCAATCAGTAGTGCTAGTAGAAAGAGAGCATAAGGAAGGCTTCCTAGAAAGTGTGTCAATAACTACATTTTAATTTCCTTTTATATATTCAAATCTCAAAATCACAAGCCTACAATTTTCCACCCATTTTTGTTGGTGATCTTTCAAATCCTTTTAATTCAAAAATAATTTCAAACTATTATGATCAGTCTTAACCATAAACTTACCACAAACTAGATATTGTCTGAACTTGTCTAGAGCATTCATAATTGCCAACATTTCTTTTTTATAAATAGAATACCCCTTTTTAAAAGGATTTAATTTTCTACTTTCAAATGCTATAGGATTTCCCCTTTGAGTTAGAACAACCCAATACCTTCCCCAAAAGCATCACATTCAACAACAAATGGAAGAGAGAAATCAGGAATTGCAAGCACTGGGCAAGAGCTCATTACCTTTTTGAGTGTTTCAAATGTACCTTGAGCTTCTTTCATCCAAAAAAAGGCTCCTTTCTTAGTCAAATTAGTCAAGGGGGCAGCAAGATAAGATAAACCTTTTATAATTCTTCTATAGTAGCTGCATAACACATGATCATTTGAAACAAGACTTCTTATAATAAATTTGGCCATCATCTCTTTTACATAATACACTTCAAATAAAATCTCTTGATGATTTATGAGTGGCTTCTATACCACATTCCTGTAAAACATCGCTAGTATGAAAAGTAACACATATATGATGATAAATATCGTAATGTATAGAAAAATCAATATGCATCCTACAAAAACATGTAGTGTGTGCATGATTTATCTTAACATAAAAAGCTTTGGCCATTTCAAAAAACATTTCACTAATTCTCACTTGAGGATAAATTTAAATAAAATTTTCATAAAATTGAGTTTGAGTCATATCCAAAAAGTTTTTAGGATGTGGTTCATGATTTCAAGATCCTATTCTCCTTCTACCAACATCTCATTGATTGGTTGAAACTCTTGCGCTATCTTACCAAAAAAATTCAATTAACACTCTTAATGCATCAACAACAACCTTGTCTTTATGTGGAAGTCTACCCAAAAATTCCCATAGAGAATTACTATTAGGATCCTCAATTATTCCATGTCTCTCAATGGCATTTAATAGTGTTCTTATACTTATTTTTAGTGACCTAATTATTTTGGAAATTGTAGTGTCAAAAAAAGTAACCCTTTTTCATGCTTAATTTGGGAATTAATTAATGATAAAATGGACTTTATGCCTTATTTAGGGTGTTGTCAAGTGTTATCTTACACTTTCACACTAATCTAGGGCTTTATTAATTAATTGAGGTTATAGAGCTTAATTGGCCCCTTAAATTCAAATCCAAGCCTTATTTATTGTATTTTCTGAGGGATAAAGCCTAACACTCATTAATAATGTTTCACAACACTTAATTTGGCAAGGTTTGAGTCCTAGGCTAGTGACTTGGGACCTATTCACCACCTGGTGAATGGGTCCTTCCTAGGTCCTAGGACCCCCTTTTTACATATTATTTCACCTCCCCAAAGCATGTCCTAGTTGACTATGCTAGGACCCTTTCGCTTTATGGCGAATGGGTCCTCCTTAACTAAGGACATCCCCTTTTGAAATTTTTTGTGGCAGGATTTTAATGATTTTGAATCCTAGATCTGATTTCAGCTTGTGTTATTTGAATTTTGGGATTAATTCTTAAGATAAGTATAAATATATGGTTAATTCAAATCCAAGCCTTGTTTATTTCATTTTCTGAGGGATAAAGCCCGACACTCATTAATAATGTTTCACAACACTTAATTTGGCAAGATTTGAGTCCTAGGCCTGTGACTTGGGACCTATTTGTCACCTAGTGAATGGGTCCTTCCTAGGTCCTAAGACCCCCTTTTTACATATTATTTCACCTCCCCAAAGCATGTCCTAGTTGACTATGCTAGGAACCATTCAACCTATTGTGAATGGGTCCTCCTTAACTAAGGAAACCCCTTGTCAAACTTTTTTGTGGCGGGATTTTAATGATTTTGAATCCTAGATCTGATTTTAGCTTGTGTTATTTGAATTTCAAGATTAAATCTTAAGATAAGTATAAATATAAGGTTAATTCACATAGTTTCATCTAAGCATTCAAGTATTCAAGCATTACAGAAAATTTATGATCAAGAGAGCACTTCAAGATCATTTCAAAGGCATTCAAGAGCAAATTATTGAAGTTTTATTGCAACAATCAATGGTCATATCATCATGTCAAAGGCATAGTGCATCATGCATGTAGTTAAGCTAATGCGTTGATGTAGTATTGAAGATCTTTTTTAAGCATTGTTCCACATCCAAATTCAAGATCAAGATTTACATTGTTCATGGCCACTTCATGCTAGATTGCTGATTTACATTCAAAGACTTCATCCAAGGTATCATTGTTTCATGTTTCATGTTTCATTATTTCATCATAAGGTTTAATTACCTAAACAGGGTTTGACCAAGTCAAACTCCTATTCCCTAACAAACAACAAATCTTCTCCTTTTTGATGTGTAATTGCGGGTTTTTATGTTGAAGATCAAGTGGAGAAGAAAAGTTGCAAAAAGTTGTCATCTATAGTGCAAGATCACAAAAACAAAGCTACAAAATTTATTTTTGACTTTTGGGAGCTGATCACCTAGGAGTTGGGAGTGTAAAAATTGAAGAACAAAACCTAGAAAACACTTTTCCAGAACCCTACTAGGGACCCGTTCGCCACTGGGCAAATGAGTCCTCAGTGATCCCTTAAACAACACTTTTTTAGTAAGGTACACATTATTTCAGCATCTTAAAATCTTCCTATTTTTTGTTATAAAAGTTATGTTTGTTTTCTGATGTTCTTCTATGCATAATTGAATGAAATAACTAGTAAAAAGGTGCGGTTTATCATCTTGTTAATTCACTTTGATAAGCCCCACTTTTTCTATGTTTTGGTAACCAAACAATATTTTTTAGTTTCATTGCTTATTATAGTTGATGTAAGAACACATTGGGTAACGTTGCTATCTTTAGTGTGTGACGTTGAATGTATTGATTGATACAAACTAATTTTATTTTTTACAATAGGTCTTTCACCATTGGTATTTGATGATCTTAATCCAAGGATATTCATAGTGTCTCTAAAATTGAGATTTTTAATCATTTCAACAAACAATTCCAGTTTCACTTAAGCTGTGAAAATATTTTTTCCATATTTTATTAGCCATCCTCCTACAAGTACGATCAAGAATTTTGTTGAGCATTGGTTTTAAAATATTTTCATCTATGTCAAATAGATAATTTTGTCTTTTACAAATAATTCTAGTAGCTTTTATGATTGGTATGTGTTCTTAGTTTCTAGTTGGTACATTTGATTGATCATTAAAGTCTCAATAGGTGTGATGATTGGTGCTTGTTCTTGGTTTGCATTCAATAAATTTGATTCATCATTTATATGCTCAATAGGTGTTTTGATATTTGATTCTACATTAATGAAAGTTGGTATAGATGGTGTACCTTCTCCTCCAACTTTTCTCATTTCACGTAGTCTTTTCATGTGCTCCCTTTATTTTTTTCTTTTTTTTTATCAAGTTGTTTAGGTGGTCCTCACTTATTCCTTCCCATGGTTAATATCAATTGTTCCTAAATTTTTTTTTTGAATATGTCAATAAATACTGTAATTTGAATAAAAATAATTTACTTAATCATATATGAAACTACTTAAACAAATATGAAATTACTTAAACATATACAAAATTACTTAAACATATATGAAATTACTTAAAAAAATTCCTCTTCTTTGACAAATAAATGATAAATTACTTAATCAAGTTAATGAATTATCAATAAAATATGAAATAGTCATCAAATTTGATAATAAAAAATGTTATACAAATAAAAAAATTTGAATAATCAGTTAATTATCACATTCCAATGCATTTCAGTCATTTGAAGTCAAATAAAATAAACAAATCTCCTACACAATTAGAAAAATATGCATAGAAAGTAGAGCTAGTTGTAGTGGAACCTTTAGCACAACTATCATTTGATTTTTTCGCCAATAAAAATCCATTTAAACAAAACAAAATGTGCACAAGTAATGTTTGCATAACACATATATGTTATGTTTCCGTAACACATATGTTTTATTGGTCCCTAAACTTAACTGTTTGCACTTTGGCCTCCACTTAGAAATGCCTATAGTGTCAAAAACATGAACATTCTCTTAACTTAAAAAAACATGTACATGCTTTTAATTTTACAAAACATGTACATTCTTGACTTAGTTTCAAGTTTGGAGGATGAATTTACCTTTACAAAACATATGCATACTTGTAACTTAACAAAACACATACATTTTTTGCTTAGTTTTTGGTTTGAACGATGGATTTACCTTTACAAAACAAGTACATGCTTTTAACTTAACGAAACATGAACATGTTTTTCTTAGTTTTGGGCTTATCATGGATTTAACTTACCAAAACCCTATACGCTTAATCCTAACACCTATACACTTAACCTTAAATTCTAAACCCATAATCCTAAACCCTATAAATCCTATACAATCAACCCTAAACTCTATCCCTCAACCCTTGGCCCTAAACTATAGAGTTAGAGAGGTAATTCTAGGAAAATAAAGCCTATACCCTATACCATCAACCCTAAACCTTATCCCTCAACCTTAGGAACTAAATTGAATAGGTTAAATTCTTAACCATATACTCAACCCTATACCCTAAACGCTAAACCCTATACCCTAAACCATCAACTCTAAACCCATAAACCATAGGCCCTACACCCTAAATAATGAATAATTTAGATATATTAAAGGGAGAGAGGAGAGAGAGACATGGGAGAGAGATAAGAGAGGTGAGATATAGAGAAGAGAAACAGAGAAGATAGATATACATAGGGAGGGAGGGAGAGACAAATAAGGAGGGATGAGGGGAGAGGTAGGAGGGGAGATAGATATAAATATGAGATAGAGAGATCTAGGTAGATAGTGGAGAGAGAGGTTAGATAGAGAGATGCAGATCTAGAGGAGAGAGAAGCGGATAGAGAACAATAGAGACGAGGAGGAGAGTAGAGAGGTGGAGATGTGAGAATTAACCCTAAACTCTATACCAATAACCTGAAACCCTATACCCTATACCATCAAAATTCCCTAAATCGTATCCCTCAACCATATGAACTAAATCTAATAGGTTAAACCCTTAACCATATACTCAACCCTATACCCTATACCCTATACCCTCAACCTTAAACCCTATACCTTATTCCCTAGACCCTAAACCCTAAACCTTATACCCTATACCATCAACCCTAAACCCTAATCATCAACCTAGGACTTAAAAACTATAGGCTAAAACCTCAACCCTCAACCCTATACCATATACCATCTTGAACCCAAAACCTATCCATTAACCTTGGACCCTAAGGTCTATTTAATAAACCCTCAATACTATACACTCAAACCTAAACCATATATAATATACTCTCAACCCTAAACCATATCCCTTAACCCTAGGACCTAAAGCCTAGGGGATGAACCCTGAACCCTATATAGTTAATTCTAGATGATATAATCTCAATCCTATACACTATATCATATACCCTCAATTCTAAACACTACACTCATCCCTAGGTCGTATAACCTATACACTCTACCCTAAACCTTATACCTTCATCCCTCAAGATTCCTATACCCTCAAACCTAAACCTTATAACTCAATATTATACTCTCAACCCTAAACCCTATACCCTATATCATCAATTATAAACCCTACACCCTATGACCTAAACCCTAAGACATAAACCTTATACCATAAATGTTAAACCCTAAAACCCAACATTAATAATTTAACACTGAAACCTAAATAATTAAATTTAATCCCTAAACCCATAAACCATAGACCTTACACCCTAAATAATGAATAATTTAGAGATATTAAAGGGAGAGAGGAGAGAGACACACACAAAGAGATATAGAGAGAAGAGAAGTAGATAAAGAGAGAGAGATGTGAGATAGGGAAAAAAGAGATTTGCAGAGGGAGGGAGGGAGAGGTAGATAAGGAGGGATGAGGGGAGAGGTAGGAAGGGGAGATAGATAGAAATCTATGATAGATAGGTACATAGTGGAGAGAGAGGTTAGATCGAGAGAGGTAAATCTAGGGGAGAGAGAAAAGTGAGATAGAGAATAATAGAACGGGGAGGAGAATAAAGAGGGGGAAGATGTGAGATGATATAAAAAGAGGTAGGTAGACCCTCAACCCTCTATCATCGACCATAAACCTTGTACCCTAAACCCTAAATAGTAGGAGATACACCTTGAAACATATACACTAAACCCTAAATATTCAAATTAATAATTAACAATAAAACCTATACCCTCAATTCTAAACAATATACCCTCAATCATCAACCCTAAACCCTCAACTCTAAATTCTTCATAGAAATGAGAGTGTATTAGAGAGAGATAAATGGAGGAGTGAGAGAGAGAGAGAGGGAGAGAGACAAAGAGAGGGATGGGAAGAAATATGGAGAGAGATACAAAGAGGATTTTTATCTTCATAGGAACATGAGCACATTATAACACAATTGATCCTATTAAGATGAAGTTTTGAGAATGGGGGAGAAAACCATTTTCTTCCTATAAACACGAGAAAATTATAACCTATATAGAGACGTATTGAGAGAAATAAAGAGGTATAGAGAGTAAGCGAGAGGATGTAAATAGGGAGAAAGAAGAATTAGAGATAGGGAGAGTTAGCTACACAGAGACAAAGAGATACATGAGATAAAATGAGTAGAAAAGGAAGGAGGAAATATGGAGAGGGAGAGAGAGAGAGGGAGATAGAGAGATATTTGAGAAAAAAGAGTACAAAGGGGAGGAGGGAGGGAGGAAGAGGTAGGGAGAGATACAAAGAATTGGAGGGAGAGAAAGGGATAGAGAGATTTTGGGGGGAGGGGTGGAGGCACAAAGAGAGGAATATTGATAGAGAGATGTAGAGAGAGTTAGAGACTAAGGTGGAGGGAGAGAGAGTCGAATGGTTAGATTCAAGAACATGATTCTTTTAGTGCAAGCCAAAACACACTCGCCTTTTGAATAATGCAAATATATTATATAACTCTATAAGGCTAACTATAAAATATAGTGAGTAAATCAAAATCTAGATATATATAGTGTTTATCAATTCATTATTAAAAAACTATCTATGGATTATTACAGAAGATCATCCTTATGGTTTACTAAAGGGAAACCACTTAAGAGGACTAATTTACTCGAAGCGATCTTACTACGAAAGAGGTATTATTGTTATTTTTATATAAGTGGACAACTTAACTCTATAATAGAACTAACAGTCTTAAAATCCTCCTATTGTAAAAATGAAAGCTAATTGAACACACACTTATAATGCTTATATTAATCAATTACTATATCGTTTGATTTACGATTTAATGTTGGCATATATATTATCGAAGTGAGAAAGTAACAATAGATTTTAGATATCAATAGTTGTACTTAAACGTGAAATTGAGATTGTGTTGATTTTCCTTTGCATACATAAATACATAGTTTCCCAATTTTAAATTTAAATTATATATATATATATATATTGTAATGCCCACTATACTTGATTAATGGAAATATTCCTTAAACAAAAAGGATAAATAAGTAATTTTTTTTTTTATTGAAGCTACGTTAAGAATTGAAGTTCATACTAATTTCCTCTAAAATAAGACACTCAATGAATTTAGTTTTATCCCCTCTATAGTACTTTTATTTTCTCTGCATGATTCATGAACCAATATATATATATTTTTTAAATTTGTTTACCCATAATTTTACAAAAAATGTATGCATTTTGGCTTGCGCAAGACACGCACGTGTTTTGGCTTGTGCAGGAGACGCACGTGTTTTGGCTTGCATACGAGACATACATGTTTTGGCTTGCGTAGGAGACGCACGTGTTTTGGCTTGCGTAGGAGATGCACACATTTTGGCTTACGCAAGCCATGCACGTGTTTTGGCTTGTGCAGGACACACACGTGTTTTGGCTTGCACAGGACACACATGCATGTGTTTTGGCTTGCGCAAGACACACACACACATGTTTTGGCTTATGCAGGACATGCACTTGTTTTGGCTTACACAAGACACGCACGTGTTTTGGCTTGTGTAGGACACGCACATGTTTTGGCTTGCGCAGGACACACACGTGTTTTGGCTTGCACAGGACATGCACATGTTTTGGCTTGCGCATGACATGCACGTGTTTTGGCTTGTGCAGGACACACACATGTTTTGGCTTGCGTAGGACACGCACATGTTTTGGCTTGCATATGACACACACATGTTTTGGCTTGCGCAGGACACACACGTGTTTTGGCTTGCAAGGACACACATGTGTTTTGGATTGCAAGGACACACATGTGTTTTGGCTTGCGCAAGACACACACGTGTTTTGGCTTGCATAAGACACGTATGCATTTTAGATTGCACAAGACACATACACATTTTGGCTTGCATAAGACATGTACACATTTTGGTTTGCACAAGACACATGCTTGGCTTGTACTTAGGTTTGGATGGTTCATTTTCCTTACTTTCACATGATTTTTTCCTCCATTCTCGTTTTTCAACTTGCTCATCATCAATTTTACACATTATAAATCAAATCTTAGTAAAATTATGATCATAACTTCGCACATCTTCTAATCTTTGTAGCCATATAATTTTTTTATAGATTTGAACTACATTAACATATTTATTTTTTAATTTCTTTCACTATTATTTTCATAGTTATCAGAGACATATGTATTGACTCTTTTTAATAAATTTTGACCTACTTGTCCAAATTTGAAAAAATAAATATAATATTGTTCTACACTTCATTCTTTACACATTGGAAAAAAATTGCATTTTCAATTATTTTGGTGCAAGTCATGTGACATGCATGCTTAGTGATGCAATTTTTAGGATGCATCCACTTTGAAAAATCATAAAAGATACTCAATAAAAATTACAAAAATATACAAATTCTAGTACTCGCTCTTAGCTATATTTCTACCAATGGGTTTTTTAAAATACTAAATGCAACTAAAAAATTTAAGGGCCGCATAACAGACACTATGTTATGTTTTTCTAAAAGAAAAAGAACTCTTTTTTGTGCACAAAGTATTTGATCCTCTTAATCTTATCTATTTTTGAAAAAAATTGATAGGTTAGAAACTAGATTCATATTACTACAATTCTTGTTCTTTTGATATCTTCAAATTTTGAGTGCATGAATCTCAAATTACTCCTCCAAGTTCATATTTAACTAAATTCAAAAAAAAAGTGGCCACTTTTGACCCCCTTTTTATGCACCATCTTGGTGCACTTACCCAATTATTAGATTATTAATTATTTGTGAATGGTTTCTTTGAATAGGTGTGACTAATAACTGTTAAGGCATTTTTACACCCCTTATCTTATATTTAAGGATGTTCTTTGGATATTTATACTAAATTCTATCAACATGCACAATAGGTATCATGGGCCATGTAGAAGTAAGGAGAAGTGGTTCCCAAGTTAAATCTATATTTTAATAGACCATTATGTAAGTGTTTTAATAGAATAATGCTTTATGAGATTTTTACTCGAAAGGGTTCTCCCCATGTATATCTTATGTAATGTGTAAAATATATGCATGTATGATTCTCATTTTATTTGTAATGATTGCTATCCTAAGATCCAAATTTCTATCATTATTAGAAACCTAAAATGCACTGTCACTTTAAATCCTTAGAAACGTAGTGAAATATCTATTGGTAAACAAATATTTTATTGTGATATTTCATTGAAAACAACTTGATTTCCCAACAAGAAACGATAAAGATTACAATAGTTGGAGAGACAACTATTGGACTAACAAAATTCCTTTGCGTTTGAGAGGGATAACTCTCTCGTAAAATAAAATCTTAGATTTTTTAGGGGTGTGATTTAACTAAAAACTAGGAAAGAATCAAGCTAAAACTTAAACAAAAAGAGGAAACTTGGATAAGGCTAATATGGAGCTAATAATCTAATTTTTCCTATAAGATAATGAACAGTTTTAAAAAAAGAGGAAAAAACACAAAAATGATTTAAAAGAAAATTGTAATGGTTTAAATGAGGAAGTACTACCTAACATAACAAAATGAGACATTCACCTAGGATATTCAAACTTGTAGACCTAAAAATACCCAATATTACATCCATTGTTGCATTAAGACTTATTTTATTCACCATATGAAAAAAAATATTTAAAAAATGGCTACAAATTTAACATACCAAAAATATACAACATAAAAAAATAATGCACTAGCTCATAGTCCAACAATATTACTATTTATTGAAAGTAAAAGATATGAGAGCTCAAAGTCTCTCTTTTCTCCTATACAAAGGTTTGCAAATGAAAAATCTATTAGAAAAGAACCCTTTACTTCACATAACTCCATAAATATTTTTAAAATTTTGATTTTCTTGAAATTCATTTGTATTAGCTTCAAAATTATTTCTTAAAAATATAATTTCCTAATTTAAAATTTAGTTTTAATGCATAAATTTGACTCACATGAAATTGTAAAATAAAGTTAGAAAAGAGGATATCTTTATTCTTCAATATGCTCCAAGGAAGCAACACATTTCAACATATACATTAGTGAATCCACTTATATATCCCTAAAATTCAAAAGACATCCTAATCCAAGAGTTAATACAAATACTTCTACAAGCCAAAGGATATCTACTAAAACCAATATAGTTAAGACTATAAGTAACTACAACCTAGTATTTCCCTCAACTAATGCTTATTGAAGCTTGATCTTCCACCATAAATGAATTAGTCATGTTCCAAGAATGTTAAACAATTTTGATACAATATTGTAGATTGAATTGAAATGAGCCAACAATAACCAACTCCATTGGACCTATATGTCTATATCCAATATTTTAAAATACCCACATTAACACAAGAAATGAAGATGTTGGTTGAGGTCATGTTGATTAGGATTTACACTTGCCAAATATATTTTATTTATCTAAGGAAAACCCTTATATTTCCATTTCTTCTAGATTGTCATCAATTTTATTTTATTCCTATAATCCTTATAATGTCTACTCATTGATTTCCATTTTCACACATGCTAGATTCTAGAGGCTACTCATGAAAGTTGAAATAGTGGAGCCTTTTATTTTGTGTAAACATGCCATTTTTTTGTTAGGTTGGTGAACTATGAAAAATGTTGATGTGTGTTGGGGGTTGGTAGATTTAAAAACCTCCAAACTTACCTATTTGAAATGTGTTAGGAATTTACATGTTTTGCAAGCTTATCAATCAATTGATTGGAAGTTTTTGTAACACTATTTAAATTATAATAAATACATTTTATTGAAATATTTAAAAGCCTTTTCAACAAATTCATTTTTTGCAAATCATGCTATTAGGAATCAATCTTGACATGTCAAAATTTTCTTGAGTCCTAGCTCCTGTATACACTTAAGTTTCATTTTACCCATCACATATAATTGACCCAAGAAGTCTTTGATTGGGTCTTCATTTGTTAGTTTTTCTTAAGTATTATCTTTCATTATCCTACACATGCTTACTCATGTGTTAAATGTTGTTAGGGTCTCAAATATATTTAGCTATGGAGGCTTTGGTTTAGTTTCCTAGTGTTTTTTACATTTGTGGAATTTCCCCTTCCAATTGGATGTTAAATTTCTATCTACATCCTCACATTCAATTCACCTTTGCTTTCTTACAATATTTTATTTGGAATTTTTCATGTTGATGTCAATTTTGTGGGATTTTGATCCCCAACCAAATATTTTCCCATCCAATATTCATGTTCACTTGCACATCGAGTCCCCACAAAACTTCTTTTTTCATTTGTTTCTCTACTTTCCTTTTATTTCCTTCATGGGATATTGAGTGCAACTAGACATTCTCACATCCTTTCTAAAGTTCAATTCTAGAGTATTTTTCTACATTTTTCAACTTTCATATACTTTTTTCATATTCCTCCACTTTTACATGTACATGTGAACTCTATCCAAACTTCACTTCCAATGTTCACTTTTGTACACTTTTTCCCCATTTTCTTACACATAGATTTCTCACAAAATCCCTTATCCATCCATCCCTTCTCTTTCCTCCATTTTATCCTTTACTAGAATTCAATGTGTAATTAGATATCACTCCTATGTCCACTTTCAATGTTCATTTTCATGTGGATTCCCACATTCTTCACTTCACTTGCCGATGGAACCTCAAATCTTGCAAACATACATTTGAAGACCTTTTCCTTGTAAGTTAATTTTTAAAAACAAAGAAACTACAAAAGGTGGATTTGCATTGGTTTAGCTTCCATTTGAATGGATATTATACTTCACTTCCACCATAAATATGTGCATTCCTTCCTCATGTTTAGTTGCATGGAATTTTTTTGTAAACTTTCTAGAATGCTTCTCACTTGCTCCCACCACTCCTAAAACTACTCTAAGATCACCATTAATACTTAATTGGATGTTACAACACCAAATTAAATTTATAGGTACCCATAAATATTTTTAATTATAGAGAATGAATTTAAGTAGAAAATATGAATGATGAGACCCCTACACCATCTCTTGGAAATATTTCTAATGGATTTTTTAGGAATCTCCATGTCATTTCACACTAGAAATAGAGGAAAGATTAATCAAAAACTAGCTTATAGATTTGGGTGACATTGTTCCATGACTCTTATAGTTTTTTAATGTTTTTACTAGTGATTTTTGATGGTTGGCTACCAAACCATTTTTTGTGTCTAATAAAGTTTGCAAGTCATTCTAAGGCACCAAACATTGAATGTCTAACTATAAATGATAATATATGATTTGTAATAGTGTAGGAAATATTTTATAATGCAAATTCTTGTAATTTTATTCCTCCATGTAAATTTTCCAAAATTCATTGAAATGTAGTAATCATAGTTATATATTTCCTCTTGCCACATTTGCTAGTATGACTGAAAATAGGGTTTGATGTGTGTGACAACATCTAATAAATTTCAAAGCTTTTGTAATGGTCATTTATTTGTTTGATGTGGATTTTTGTAGTTATGGTTATGGATTATTTATATTTATTCCATGTAATGTAAATATATGAATGCATGTGTGTTGAAAGAATGAAGAAGATCAGTCTTCATGTTGTCATTGATGTCACCATGTTGATTAAGGTGCTAGGCTGGTCTAGTACTTTGAACCTCTATGAAGAGATGGTTTACATCCTCCGATGTTTTTGGTCTAGTATTTTGGTCCGCATTTCCCCTTTGGTGATCATTTTTGGTTGTGGTTTTGGGAAAAGGTTTATGAATGTTGGAAGAATTTGTGTATGCAATTGTGTATGCTCATATGATCATTTAATGGGTTGACATTGGTTCGGTATTGCATCTTGTTATTAAGTCTATCCATGGCCGACCTAATAAAAAATTAGTGATATAGTGATTTAATTAATGTTGTGGATATATGAGTGACCTATCTTTGGTCCTAGCCAACATGATATAGCATGATGCACAGTTGAATTAATTTTGGAGAAGTTTTGTATGCAACCGACAGTTATCCTTTTTATGTGTTGCATCTAATTAGTCCGACCTAATTTATGCCTATGGACAAATCATATATATACAATATGGTTTGGAGATTGAGCATAGAGAAGTGTGAAGTGTGTGTGTGTAAAGTGCGAATAGTATGTGAATGTGAAGTAGAGGGAATATTAGTCTGCTGACATGCAAATTCCCTAAGCATCAAAGGAACTAAATCTGTACTTGAGGTGTAACTCCATCAATTCATATTCAGTCTATAAGCTATTTTGTATCTATAATCCTTTTGTAGGTAGTGAGCTTTGATAGGTTGTCATTAGGTCTAATTACTTTAGAATATAAAATATCGATAAGTCGACCAAGCAGTGTCCAAGGAAGTTTGCAATAGAAGACAACTTAGATAACTCTTTTTAGATTTTTTGGTTTCTTAAAGACAACTAAAATTAATTTTAGACTAAGACCATCTAACTACTTGACCAAAAAACAATTTATTCTAAGAAAACTAGAAATATTAAACTAGAAAGCATAAGATAACTAATTTAGAAAGAATGACAACTAAACTAGAAAGCACAAAAATAATTAAACTAAAAAGCATGGGAACTACGGAAGTAACAAGGCTTGCAAATAAAATTGGAAACATCTAATTAGTATATAAAATAACAGTTTATGACAACTAATATACTACGAAAAGAACAAGCAGTAAATTCTCTAGAACTTCAGACCTTCTAATGGCTGTATTAACCATTTTTATAAGATTATTACGTGTGAACTAAATTTCTATTAACATGCATTCAATGAAATGATAGGAAGTAAATACTTATCTATTTTATCTACCCTCCCTCGAGTGGCCAGCTTGTGGGCTACTATGGTTGTTCTCAGATCACATACACAACTAATTCAAAAGTTCCTCCATTCAAAATAATTTCTCATAACTCAATAACTCAGAGATGGATATAAGGTAATTTATTTATTCATATGTATTCAGTAATCATTTTGACAACATAACATTAATCTTTTTGCACTTATCTTTTGCTTCTGGAAACTACATATTTATAGAAAAACTCTAACTAAGTCCTAGATTTCAGATGGCATGGATAGCCATTGAAAAAGTCTATAACAATTTACAATGAGCTTTTATGTCTTTAAAACCCATTACATAATATTAAAGAGGCTCGAGATGAGCCATGAAGTCTTTGACTTAAAAACATAACAAAAATTAAACTAACAACTACATCTTCGGTTCATTAGCTTAACGTTCAGGAGCAGGTTCCTAGCATATATATTCAATCTTTACTAAGGCACATGCTGGTTAAATGTTGTGCAACTGTTGCATGATGTCCGATTATTGCTCTACAAAAACACTCAAAACAACCCATTAAATCCGTATTGGTAGATTACTTCAATTAATCATAAGAAATAAAGTTTGTACAATTTTCCTTAAGGATAAACAATTATTTTTCCTAAAGTTTAGTTAATTGGCAGAGACTGAGGATTGAGCACATATGAATAGGCCTTTCTAGTATTATTATGATGAGGTTATTTTTACCTCATCCTTTCCTTCCCCTCCTAGTTCCTGGTAGGTCATCCTGCTCCATGGCTATAGCCCTGTCCTTTGTTCCATTCTTCATACCTGACACTAATTTTATATTCATCTCTCTCTATTTTATTAAAAGTTATAGGTTCATGGATGAACCCTCTATGAAAAGCATCTTCCTCTTTCCATTCGTTGAAAACTCTATTGTTCTGATCTGTTGAAATGTGGAATGCAAGGGATGGACTGAGCAGTAAAGGAGGTCTATACCTCATCCCTATCCAATTTTTCTTGAGGTTTCTTAGGATCTTAGCTAAAGCATCTTCCTTTCTGAAAGATCATCTGATATTAAGAGGAGAGATGACCTCTCTTTTCTTTAGATAAGCTAGTAATGGAGTAAATATTTCTTCACAAGCATGCCAAGCTTTTCTAATTAACTTTTATTCATGTTCTATGAAATGGTTGTAGCAGAGTCAGAGACTGTCATCATAGCTTTCTTTCATTTTCTCATTTACTAGAAGAGATAAAAAGGTATCTTTAAAATCTACAGGCCTACCATTAGTTGATCTTATTTGGAGGCCCATAGTTCTCTTTTGCTTGAGCATATTCTCTGTTGCGTTCTTGTCAATGAATCTGATTTCTCATAGTGGACAACAGAGCTCTCAATTATACTTTGCCAACAAACAGATTAATGAAGAAATCAATATGATTTTCTAATAAAAGGTCATGAACAAAGAATTCACAAAGAAGATCTTTATCTTCAAGATTTGATTCCACAAATATTTTAACAAATTCCTTATCATTAGGCTCATATGGTTGATCATTATAAATTTTGAATAGTTTCCACCTTATCCATTGTTCATTTAGAAACATTGAATATAATCTCGATGGCCTTCTACAAGATAACAAACATTCAACCAGCTGACATGCATCCTGCTTCCCTTTATAAGCCCTATGAAATGATTATTTTAGAATTACCAACTCCTTTTTCAATCTATAGTTCTCAATCTTAACATATCTTAAGAAATACCACCTTTCCATCCATTTCATAAGTAATGAAGGAATTCAGACCTGGAACCATTCAGTTACAATTGGCTCAATTTGGATTTCTTTTGATTCCATTTTTGGTTTAGCAGTGCTTTCCTATAAGTCTTGTTCTAATTCTACAATTTTTCTAAGAGAAGCATTTAATTGTTCTTTTTGTGTTTTATTTTCTTTCTCAAAAGCTGAAAAAATAAGCATAAAATTCTTTTTCAACATTTCAATTTCCTTATTTTTATCAAAAATATCAGCATTATAGGTCCTATTTTCTTGAGTCAGCTTCTAAATTTGTTCTTTCAATTCATGAATCAATGTATCTTTTTCTTGTACCTGTAGTTTCAAACCTTGTATTTCTCGATCTCTTTTACTTATCTCGACAACTTGTACTATTAGCTCTTCTTCTTGCAATTCAATTTGTCCCTTGTTTTTGTACAATTGTTTTATCAAATCATCAATTTCTACTCCGAGTTTTTCCATTTCTGCATTAGTATTTTCAATTTCAACAATCTCTATAACTCTATTTACAATGGGAGATAAGTGACTTAAAATATTATCTTCCCTTTCTTGTTCCTTTTCTTGAATTTCCTCCTCTAGGGCTTCTTCTACATATTCTGAGTGGGAAGGAATTTCCTCAACAAAATTTTCTTTATCTATAGGATCCAAAGTCTTAATGGGTTTTGTCGGTCTTCTAGATTTATTTTTCTTTGCACTACTCCCTATACATTGTACTGGGGTTTCTATGGATTCCGAGGATAAACGTTTGCTTCTCCTTAGGGGAGGAATATTCTAGAAGGTAACAAGCGTTTTCCTTTTTCTTTTCCTCAAAGGAATGCTCATATTTGGATAAATGAGTTCGACATCCTCCGACTGATCATGGGTTTTAAATTCTTCATTCAAAGATTCTAGTACTTCTTCACCAGGGGTTGTGAGAATTGGAGC
>CM021106.1:448409592-448429483 GCA_007115665.2 Sequoiadendron giganteum
AACAATTTTAAGAGCTCCATGATGGAGATTAAGGTGGGATTTTTCTTGAGTTGTTCCACAATGCTATAGTCACTTGATGGATTACTTGTGGCTTTTACTTGGGCTGGTTCTCCTTGGAGTGTTACTCTTCCCCTTTGGGTAGTCACATTACATTCAGGATCTCTGCCTAGTATGGTTACCACACGGATGGTATGATCATCATAAGAGATATTTCCTAAAAGAGTATCATCTTCATAAGAGAAGTTGGCCTTACGATAATCTTGTTATTTTTATTTGTTGTTCCCCCTAGAATGGTAAGGGATTTGATCCTTGTAAATCTTTAGGTCTTTATTTCCAAAATGTTCTATGTCAACCTCTCCCTTTTTTATTAAATCTTCCATGATGGTCTTGAGTCTCATGCAATTGTTGCTAGTATGCCCCTTGATTTTGTGAAATTCACATTGGTTGTTCTCATTATACCAAGGGGGTTTGAAGTTGGGTTCTTCATAGTTTTCTCTATCATTAATCTTGATGAGGTTCTTTTGGACTAGTTTGTGCATAATCACCTCATGGGATTCTCCCAATGGAGTAAATTTTCTTTGTGGTTGGTCATATTTTCTTGGTGGTCTTGTTTCATTATCATGTCCTTGATTTTGTTGTTGGTTGTTGGGTTGGTTGTTTTGAGGATAATTGAGTTGGTTGTTCTATTGATAATTGGGTTGGTTTTTTTTTGGTTTATTTGAAGCATAGCCTTGTTGTGATGTTTGAACATGATTTTTTGGAACATTGGGAGTTTGTACATTGCATGCAACGTTAGCATCAACTACTCCATCATTGGTTACATTTTTTTTTTTTAACCCATATCTTGGGTTTGTCATTTGAAGTAGAAGGATGATATTTGGGGTTGTAAAGTTTGATTACTCCCCTTGCAATGAGGGCTCTTTCAATAAGTATTCCCTTTTCAATAGTTTCCTAAAAATTTCTTGGGCATAACACAGTGAGTTGGTAATTGATATATGCATGTACGTTGGAGATAAAGATATTTACATGTTTCTCTGGAACGAGCCATTTACATTTGCCCGCTTTGTGTCCCTATCTTTGTAGGTACAAGGCAAATGAATCACCTTGATTTTGTTTTATTTTATAGAGTTTAGTGATTGTAATGTCTTGTTCTATGTTGTACAATAAATGGTTGACAAACTTTTCTGATAATTTATCAAATGTTCTGATACCTGGTGGTAAATGAGAGAACCAATCTATAGTAGGCCCACTAAGACTCCATGGAAAAAGCCTCATAAATTAGGTATCGTTTCATTTTAGTTCCATGCAATATACTGAAAAGTTCACATATGTTCTCTATAGGATCTCCTTTCCCCCTATACTTATCAAATTTTGGTATTTCAAAGCTTTTAAGAAAGGTACCATGGATAAATTTTGATCAAACAAATATGGACAAATTTCTTGTAGAGAATGACTCTTCCTTGGCTTTTCAATTTGTATATCTAATATCCTTTGATTGAGTGTTTGTAGTTGCACATTTATGTCATTGTTTGGTGTGCTTTCTTGAGGATTTTGGGTATTGTAGATCTATTGTCCTATGACATTTGTTTGGTCATAAATAGGATATTATGGAGTCATGGGGCTTTGAGGACCATGTTGTGTATGAGGTATGTTGGGTCCTTCTTATGCATAAGGTAGGTTAGATCCTTGTTGTGTACCTGGATATTGTTGTTGAGGTACCCCTAGGTATTGATTGTGTTGTCCTTGATTTTAATTTTGGGGGGTACCATGGTACTGTGTTTGAGGTATTCCTTGGTAATTTGTTTGTGGTATGCTTTTTTTTGTGGAGGAATACCTTGATGATGTGTACCTTGGTAGTTTTTTTTGGGGGGTACATTATGTTGTTGAAGGGCACCTTGGTAGTTCGTTTGTGGTACACCTTTTTGTTGTGAATGTTGTTGAAGGGTACCTTGGCATTGTGTTGATGGTACACCTTGTTGTTGTGAATGTTGTTGAAGGATAACTTGGTATTGTGTTTATGGTACACCTTGTTGTTGTGGATTGTTTTGAAGGGTACCTTGGTAGTTTGTTGATGGTACACCTTGTTGTGGTGAATGATGTTGAAGGGTACCTTGGTATTGTATTGATGGTACACCTTGTTGTTGTGGATTATGTTGAACGGTACCTTAGTATTGTGTTGATGGTACACCTTGTTGCGGTTGATTTTATTGAAGGGTACCTTAGTATTGTGTTGATGGTACACCTTGTTTTTGTGGATTGTGTTGAAGGGTACCTTGGTATTGTGTTGATGGTACACCCTTTTGTTATGGATTGTGTTGAAGGGTACCTTGGTATTTTTGTTGATGGTACACCTTGTTGTGGTTGATTTTGTTGAAGGTTACCTTGGTATTGTGTTGATGGTACACCTTATTGTTGTGGATTGTGTTGAAGGGTTCCTTGGTAGTTCGTTGATGGTACACCTTGTTGTGGTGAATGATGTTGAAGGGTACCTTGGTATTATGTTAATGGTATACCTTATTGTTGTAGATTGTGTTGATGGTACACCTTGTTGTGGATTTTGTGATAATTTCCCTTGTTGGTATTGTACGTTGTTGGAAGGGTCAATGTATAAGGTGTGTTGTGGCATGAATTTCCCTTGTGATGGGTTTCTACCTTGCTGGTCCATTGGAAGGCTCCCCATGTTTTGCATAGTTTTGTGTTGTGGCATGTTTTAGGGTGTATTTCCTTGATACTATTGTGCCACAACTACTTGTTCAATTTGGGAAGGTGGTCTAAACAATGGGTTATCCATGGGTTGTGTTTGATCATTGTTTTATGAAAAAAATGGTGGTATGTTGGGATTTATGGTTGGTTTTGGAATTTTCCTAACCACCATTTGGTATCCTAGTGGAAAAAACTTAGGATCTTTTAGCATGTCCATGTTGAAGTCAATAGGTATTTTAGCACCACTTTTTGCGAGTGCAAGGAAATATCGGTTTGTGTTTATCCCAAGCATCTTGTCCATAAGCTTTTACATCTTAGGATTTTGGGAGTGTTCTAATATTCTTTCCCCAGTAAGTTCCTCATTACTATCCTCTTCTTCTACGGTATAAGTTTGAGAATCATTAGGTTAGTTTTGTCTATCAATTCCTTCTTGATGTCTAAGAAGTATTTCTACCTCACTAGGTGGTTGATCTTAGTTTGCTTTAAATGTGGGTTCTCTTTCAGGAGTTGTAAAGTCAATTGGTTTTTAACCCCATGGTTGGATTTCCTCATTGGTGGTGTTTGTTATAGGTGCACTTGAACTACCTTTGTTGGTTTCCATCTTTTTCTTATGTCAAGATCTCATGGTTGTCATAAACAATTCCAAGACCTAGTTGAGTTTTTGTGTTCACTAACTATGGCATGAAATGATGTTTTGTTTTTGGGATTTTTTGTTTTAAAAAGTGATTTACAAGGATACCTTTTGGACAAAGGTGTTGATGGATTTCTATGGATTGTGATGCTCAAGACCCTAAAGTATGAATGATGTTTGGTGGATGTTGTGGAGATGATGCTAATTTTGGGATTCAAAGCATACAAACTTGGACCGATATTTTACTCTATTTTTCTAGAGGATATGTTGAAGATCTACTTGAACTAGCCTTGAGGTTGCAAGAAAATGTTAATATCTTAGAAATTGAGGGAAAAGGAATAATCCAAGTTGGTGTTTGATTTGAATCCTAAAACTAGGTTGATTGTTTTGATGTGAAAATGGATATGGAAAGATGTAGATATTAATTGTTTTGGAGGTCTAACTATTTTTGTTTTCAAAAAGATGGATGATTAACTAGTTTTGGATTAGTTTCTGATTTGTACCAAAAAACAAGACAATAGCAGTAATCTTTAGAACACTAGTGTTTGAAATTTACGACAACAATGGTCAAACTTAGAGAAATAAAAATCTTTGTTTCAAGTTATGACTGGTAACAGAGAAAATAATAGCGGAAATTTTGACAGAAGCGGCCCTATTTAGGTCAATAACGGGTGAAACTTTTAGGACAACTACGACAGGTTTATCAAAAGCGGTCTCTATTTCAATTTTCCTAACTGGTGAAACAATGAAGGCAATAGCAGTAGATTTATCAAAAGTGGAAATATTTAGGTCAATAGTGGTTTAAATATAGGTCAAAGAAGACTAAAACTTAGGACATAAGTGGAAAATTTTAGTATGGAAGCGACATAAATTTCAATAGAGGCCCTGTTTCCAAATTTTCCAGTTTTTTGTTTTAATAGCAGTCTGGGAAAGTTTACAATTTTGATGTTTTGGTTCATGTAATTTGTTTTGATAATCTTCAAGTGATAAAGAAATCAATCAAAGAGTATAAAACTAACTGTAATATTTTGATGATAAGGAGAAAATATTAGCTCATGTTCAAACTGGTAACAACATTGAAAGGTATCAAGAAATTTTATCCCTAAGGTCAAATTGGCCAATGGCGACACTTTTAGGCCCACAACTTGGAAGCTCCTTCAAAAAAAGGTAGGGACACTCTTCCAAGTGTATACACTTAAGCCTTTCGAGAAAGGACAGATAGGGGCCTCCAAGAATGGAAGGATGAACTAGTCACCCCCTCCTCATAAAGTTACAAGTAGCAAGCTACAAGTAATCTATACAAACCAAATATTTATGTCTCAATTCAAGTGAGTTCATATGGTGACTAAAGTTCATTAGAGTACGGTGCACATATATTACACTAAATCATGTTGCCAAGTATAGTATAGCAAAGGGGTGGATTTCTATTATAGAGTTCTTAGTCACTGCTCAAGGGACCAAGTGTCTGGCTAATCATCCAGCAAGCCACTAAAGGATTTAACCATTCCTATTAGGGTATCTATATACCCGAAGGTACCTCCTCATTATGAATGGAACTATCGTCCAAGTTATTGTCAACTAGATCCTTGGTGTTTAACCTTGATTGATTTATATAGCGGCCTAAGGGAAATACCACTTTGATTTGCCTTGAGTTCTCCAGTGTGGGATGTATCTCAAGTCAAGCCCGATCTAAAGGTGATGCTGAAAATAAACAATTGTAAAACCCAAAGTCCTTTTCGTCACCGAAGATTTTCAAAAGATGTGAGGGGAGAGGATACACACTTGGTTTGCCAAGCATGGTGAACACAATATACAATTCATTGCAGTTTATTTTTAAGTCCCAAAATTCAAGATGTGTGAAGATATCAATTCAATTTTTAAGTACACCAAATTCAAAGCATTTGAGACTTCAAGAAAAATATAGCAATGTGAAAATCAAAATGGATTTGTTCAATTTTAAGCACCAAATTTTGTGTGTTTCTAATTGCTTTGTCCATCTTAATATGGTCAAAAAAATGAAATGTGTTTGATTGTTAACAAAATAAAGGTGTTTGTGCATCAAAAAAATAAAAGGCATTTGGTTAAAATAAAAACATTCAATTTTTAGAAGAACCAAACTTGAATTGTCAGATTTTCCTTGTTCAGTTTTAGAAACACCAATTGAAGTGTGAAATTTGTGGGTTCAATTTTTTAAAGCACCAATTTGAAATGTGAAAAGTTTCCTTGTTCGATTCTTAAGCACCAATTCAAATGTGAGATTTTTTCTTGTTCATTTTTAGAAACACCAATTGAAGTGTGAAAGTTGTGGATTCAATTCTTAAGCACCAAAGAAAAATATGAGGATTGCCTTATTCATTTTTAAGAAGCACCAAAGTGAAATATGGAAGTTGTGGGTTCAGTTTTAAACACCAATAGAAATATGTCTTTAACTAAGAAACCTTTTAAAACTGAAGTGGCCTTGGACCGTTCATCGACCTTTCAATCAAATTGTTAGTTGTTCTCATGAAAATATATACCATACTCCTACAAGGGTTGCACAATCAATGTTAGAAACTTCCCAAAACACAACGAACAATCGAACATTAGGGTTAGGCAATAAAAAAAAATCAAAAAATAACTTGCAGATTTAAAACAGAAAAAAGCAAAGCAATAGCAGCAATCTTCAAGATATTAGCGGACTTTCCTATTAAATTCATCCATGAAATCTAGGAGTCTATATATTTTTTGATCATTAAATAAAACTAGTGTGGCCAAGCTAGTCAATAGTGGTCCAGAAAAGTGCAACTACGGACATGTTCCAAACAATAGCGGTAAAAATGTCAACAACGTTCATGTTTAGTGCAATAGTGGTTGGAAAAAGAGCAACCACAGTAGAAAACGGAAGCAACCGCATGAAAATCCTATAGCTTTCGTGTGAAAATTATCAATAGCATTTCAAAAAAGAGCGTCAGCATTCTCAAGCCTGCAACTGCTCAAATAAACTCATGAAAATGTTAGTGTTAAGGACCTAGGTCCCACAGGGCATGCCAGATATCGTAAGGGGGAATAAAGCAATAGGAAAACACATCAAATGAATTAAAAAAACTTAATTCAAACAAGTTAAAATCCCCAAAACTCATTCTCATGGAATGAAGCTCTAAAATAATGAAACCAAGCAATGTAATCCTAAGATAACATAAACTGAATTTTTTTAAAAAAAGTTATACCATCCCATGTTGGAGTTATGTTTGTATTTCCATTTGGATGTTGGATTGCTCAATTCAATTCAAAGCCTCCATTTTTTTTGTTGCAATAGCTTTGATTCATGTTGATAATGGTGAACCAAAATGTGAGGATAGAAATTCTTAAATGTGCTTAAGAATCAGTTGTGTAGTACTTCGCTATGTAAATTCTAGATGATTTGTGAGAAGGTAGAGGTTTGTTTTATAGATTTCATGTCTCAAGATGAATGATCAAGATTTCATTGTAAAAGATCTTGATCAATGTTTAAGAACCATTGAGAGGAAATAGATTGGAAAGATTAGTGGATTTAGATTGCATAATCTGTGTGATTGATGAAATCAAGTTGAGTAGTCAGTGGGATTGAATAAATAGATTGAATGGTTAGTGGGATTGAAGAATACATGTGTTAGTCAACTGTTTAGAGTGAGGAATCGGTGGTCATGATTTTCTCAATCATAAAAAAGGTAAAGATAATTAATTAATTGAGTTAATTAATTAATATTTTGAGTTGAATGTGCAAGTCATGTTTGACTTTAACAAATAAAGTTGTATTTGTTTGTTGACTATGTTTGAATGATGTTGAATAATTAATTTAATTATTTGGGTTTTAGAGAGGAGAAAGTGCTTTAATTAAATTATTAAGTGATAAAAATTTAATTGATTTAGGGGTGTTGGTGTGAATAATTGTATTGTACCTAGTTATTTCACTTACTAGGTAATTAGTGGACATATTCACATGTTAAGTTTACTTAGGTTGTAAGATTCTTTCTAGAAGGTGTTAGTTGTCACTAGTTGGTATCTTATCCTTTGACAACTAACACATGTGACCTAGGTAGTTGTTTCAAGTTGTCTAATGTCATATGATTAAGACACTTGTCATAATCTTATGACATATTGCATCTCACCTTGGCTATATAACCAAGGGGTCTCTACTAATTTTGTACATTGACTCTTTTTGCATTCATTGATAGGAATAAAGTTTATTCTTGTCATATTGATCTTCTAAGTATTTTGTGCTTTCCATAGGCCTTTAGATCTTGGGTAGCTATCTCCATAGCCAAATCTTACATGGTATCAAAGCAAGTTGAGTGCTTTTGGTTAGTCTTTTGAGAGATCTTGAGTGCAATCTTGTATTTTCTTAAAGCATTGAGTATGCTCTTCTCTTGCATCTTTGGATGATCTGGAGAATTAGAAAGGTGTGATAGAAATACCATATTCTGAGGGGGTTCCATTTTTGTATTTATATTCTAGGTGCATTTTGGGAGCTTGTTGCATCATATCTGAGCTCACCATTACGTCTGGAGCATCCGAGAAAGTCAATTTTGTCTTTTGTTTCATCCCAGTTGAACATTGGAGGCCAAATCTACAAGGGTTTGAAGATTGAAGGTGGTTGCCAGATCCAAGAGGTATCCATATTTTCAGAGCATTTTCAGCCAAAAAGGACATTGCCATCATGCTCAGAAGGGCCAAAAACCCCTAAATCAACTACCAAATTGTCAAATTTGGACAAAGTTATCCACTAAGGCAAAAAAAATTTGTTGGTCGAGCTGTATGGCCCAACCATCATGACAATCAAGTACGATTTTATTTTTTAAATATTTTTTGTATTTTTTATGAATAAAAAAATAGTATTTCATAGTTTGTAAAAGTTTTTTTTTTTTAAAACAAAATAAAAAAAAATCAAAAGGTGCAGACCTACAGCCTGCACAATCTGCAGTACCGTAGGTATTGTGTTGTACCTGCATGGCCCACAAAGAGCCACATGGCTTGTCGGTTGTGGCCCCTGCGGTACCCACCACTCGCTCGGTCCACTATATACCGATGGAGATTTAAAAAAAATCGGTGCCTCCAACAAAACCTAGCGGATCAAAATATTCGAAAGAATATTCTGGCACACACTCGGGAAATTCTGGTACGGTGGAGGAATATTTGGGTAAAGATTCTGATAAGTTTGATGCCGAAAGTGATGAGTAGACGGTCGTCAAAATTAACCCAATGCTGCTTTGTGACGACTAAATGACCGTCAAATTTAATCCCACTATTTGATGATGTCAATAGTTTTTTGGAAAATTTAGACCCTTCTCCAATGCAAGTTTGGGTTTTGCAGTTCAACTTCAACCACAGATATCTTGCCCATTTTAGCTCCTTTTTTTTGAGCATTTTTTTTTATTTGGGCCAATTTTTCATGCTCTACGCACTAGTTTAGTTGGTTTTTGATGTTGATGCATGTATTTTTCAGAAAATTAAATTTGTCACAGGTGTTGTTGAATTTTCACTGTTTTTGGAACTTACGGGGATCCGTTCGCGATCATACAAACTCCTTTCCAGGTGATTTTTTTTTAAAGTGCATATTTTTTTTAGAACTTCACATTGGTGCTATCCATTTGTATTCATTGTGAGCATAAGTTGTACTTTCAACACATAGCCTTATTTGGTTCATTTTGGCAATTGTATTGCATAGATCACACTTTGATCTTTTGCATGTTGATTATAGTTTAATCTTGCCTTATTGTGGTAATTGTAAGAATTGAAATTAAAATTCCACTTGGCTAATTCTTGCAAGTGGCAATTGTAATCACACTAAGTATAAAGTGCCAAATCATTTGCTTTTTGGGGGTTCCTTGATTGAGTGAATTTGGGGGGGTTGTGTTGTGTTGTTTTGCTTTGAGTTCTCTCTTGTCCTCTTCATATTTCAGCCATTGGTCATCCTAAGTTTCCTCTTTTAACTCCACATAACTATGCAACATGGAAAATAAATGCATGGAGTAAACTAATAGAAAAGGGATTAATTCACTCCATTGATGGATCTGTTCCAAAACCAATTGATCCAAATTTAAAAAGTGAATGGCTCATTAAAAGTACTATGGCTCTTGGAACACTCAGGAAATATGTTTCTCCTGATCTTATTTTTCATATTGATAAGTGTAAAAAAACTAAGGAAGCATGGGATAAACTTGATCAATTGTATGGAAAAGTTGATGAGAATAGGCGATACAAACTTGATAATGATCTAACTAATTTTGGATCCAAATAATTTTGATACAATCCAAGACTATGTAACTAATTCTAATGAACTAAGAGAACAACTAAAAGATTTTGGTATTGATAAGAAGGATGCACAGTTGGTCTTCAATTTGTTAGACAAGCTTCCTTCAGAATATACAGCTTTTATTTTTAGTTTTCAGACTCACTGGTTGACTATGGGAAGCTCCTATACTACATCTTCATTTTATTCATTCATAGAGATGTTGATGCTTGAACAATCAAAGTTGATCACTATGGGTATTCTCAAGTCATCTAAGTCACAAGCTTTGGTGAAGAGACATGGGTTAGGATCTAATAAGAAACGTAAGAAATCAAAGAAAAAGCCACATAAAGATCAAGACAATCCTCTTCTCCTCAACAAGGAGACTCTTCATCATCTTCCAAGAAGGGGAATTTGCAAAAGAAGGAGAAACCGACTTGTGCATATTGCAAGAAAGTTGGTCATGATGAGCATTGTTTTCATGCTAAGCAAGTTGATGAATTGACTAATCTCCTCAAGAAGAATAACATCAACTTGCCATTTTCCTACAAAAAGGAAGCATCTCCTTATACTTCTTCACAATCAAAGAAAGGAAAAGGATAGGAACTTGTTGCAGCCATAGGATCATCACAACAATGGATACTTGACTCGGGTGCTACACATCACATGGGTTCTGATAGAGAATAGTTTTCTTCATTGGAGCCTTGCATAGTACCACACATTCTTACAGGTGATAATACTTAGGTGGAAGTTGTTGGAAAGGTTCGGTTAAAATGGATGATGGATCATTTGAGAATGTTCTTTGTGTTCCTGAATTGTGTGCCAACCTTCTTTTAGCCTACCAAATCACTCATCTTGGGAATGGTAAGAAAGTTGAGTTTTCTCCAGACATAGTTGTGGTTAAAGATCTTGAGGATAATGCCTTGGTTGCAGTGGGAAAGGCCAACCATGAGACTCAGATATATCAATTTTCTCACTTTGTTCCACATTCTCCTTCTACATCATTGCTTAGGCATTCAAATTCAATGATTAAGTTATGGTATGAGCAATTTGGACACCTTAATTACCACTATCTTCAGCAGCTTATCTCACAGGTCTCCCTCACATCAAATTTTCAGATGGTGTATATCCAGGTTGTGAAATGGAAAGCATCCAGAAGATAAGTTTGATAAAGGGAAGTCTTGGAGGCATTTAGAATTTCTTCAATTGGTTCACAGTGATCTAGTGGGCCCATTTCCAATCTTTTCCTTTAGCAAGGCTTGCTATGCACCATTGATGACTACTCTAGATTCACTTGGGTCTACTTTCTTTGCCAAAAGAATGAATTCTTTGACAAGTTTCAAACCTTCAAGGCTCATGTTGAGAAGCAATCTAGAAAGTATATAAAGATTCTTCATACTAACAATGGTTGAGAATATGTGAACCACAACCTTGTGCAATTTTGTAATCTTGAAAGGATCGATCTTCAGCATTCAGTTGCATACAAACCACAACATAATGGTGTTGTTGAAAGGAAAAATAGGACCCTCGAGGAAATGGCTAGCTGCATGATTCATGCTTGTTCTCTTGGTCCACAATTTTGGATTGAAGCCATTAACTATGCTACACACATTCAGAATCGGGTTGCCCACAAGGCATTGAAAATAATGACTCCTTTTGAGGCTTGGTGTGGTAGAAAATCAATTGTGTAGAATTTTCAAGTTTTTGGCTCTCCAACTTGGGCACGCATTCCTCCAGAGAAGCACAAGGAATTGGAACCTCAAAGTAGGCCTTGCCCATTTGTTAGATATCCAGATGGTGTCAAAGGGTATCGACTCTTGGATCCGAAGACACATGATCTATTCATAGAGAGGAGTGTTCACTTTGAGGAAATCTCTCCTAGCTTGAACTCTAATCCTCCTCATCCTTCCTCCATAGTGGACTCAGATGATAGTGACTTAGATGATTCTATCTAACCTCTGACTCACAAGGTTTCACCTTCATAGGGTTCTCATTTTGAGGTTCAAGATTCTTGTCCTTCATCCCCATCATCTTCATGACCTCATTGGGCTCGATAGACTCTTGAGTCAGTAGGAAATCTTTTTGGGGATCCTATAGACACTCAAAGGACTCGGTCACAACATGAAATTATTCCACATGTCTACATTGATACTACTTCAGATCCACAATCCTTTAAGGAGGCATCTGGCATTCTTTAATGGGATTCAATAATGGAGGAAGAGTATAGTTCCTTGATGAGGAATCACACATGGGACTTGGTTCATCTTCCTAAGGGGAGAAAAATAGTTTGATGTAAGTGGATCTATCGAACCAAATACGCAGTAGATGGAACAAAGGACAAGTTCAAAGCATGACTTGTGGCTAAAGGATTCTCATAGGTTCCTAGCATTGATTACACAAAAACCTTTACCCCCATTGCTAAGATGAACTCCATTCGCTTGACTCTTACCATTGCAGTAGTTCATGGATGGGTTTTCCATCAAATGGATGTAAAGAGTGCATTTCTTCATGAAGATCTTGTGGAGGAGATTTACATGGAGCACCCACAGGGATTTATTCAGGATTCTTCTTTGGTTTAAAAATTGAGGAAGTCTCTCTATAGCCTCCAATAGGACCCTCAAGATTGGTGTGCTAAGATGGACTCCTTTCTTCTCTCAATAGGTTTCTCAAGGTGCCACTTGGATTCAAATGTCTACATTTTGTGACAGGATGACTCTCACTTGCTTATTTTTTCTCTATGTTGATGACTTGATCATTACAGGGAGCACATCATCCATCATTGGCAAGGTCAAATATTCTCTATGTGATATGTTTTCTATGATTGAATTGGGCCTCTTGTATTACTTTCTCAGGATCGATATCACATAGTCCTCATTCGGGATCACTCTTGCTCAACCCAAGTATGCTCTTGACCTTCTAGCTCAGTTCCACATGTATGATTGTAAGACTACACCTACTCCCTTTCTATCAGGAGTCAAACTTGAGGCCAAGTTTTCTACTCCACTCGTTGATGCCACTTTGTATTGTCAGCTTGTTGGGAGCTAATTAGTGACATAATTAAATAACTTGCGTTAATTTAATTAATCAAGAGGAATAAAAGTTATATTAATGATAATAGAGTGAATTAATTAAATAATTAAATATTATTCAATTAATAAAGGAAAATAGGGTTTTTGATGTAAATGATGTTAAATGCAATGATATTAATGATAATGATGTCGATAAATGACAAAAATGTCATTCAGGATATGTGATAGGTGAACGTTAGGTCATTTTTACATGTCTACAAAAGACTTATCTTGAAGTCGAGCAAATTATATGAAATTTTGTTTTCTTAATCATCTTTTATTTACTAATAAACCTTAGTAAGAAAGTTGAAAAATAAAATTTTAGAAAAACTTACCCTTTAAGGATCACTTAATTAAGAAAATGAATACAAATATTTTTAGTTGAATTCTATTTTTTTCATCAAGAGGAAATTTCCTCAAAATAGTTAGTACTAAATAAATTTTAAATGCAAAGTATTAGTCTCTATTTGATAAATTTATCTTTCATAAAAAAATAAATAAAATTAACATTTATTTCAAAGTAAAATAATTAGTTAAATTTTATTAGTCATACTTGCAAAATAGTTAGCATTTATTTTTTTAAAGTGAATAGAAGTAGATTGATCTAACAATTTTTTTTTTAAAGTAAACTAGGTAAAATCTATTTGGAACTAGTTAGCCTTTATTTTATAATCAGATAAGTTTATTTTGCAAGAAAATAGTAAATAGTATGAGCTCAATTCATTGTAATTAGTGTTTATTTCTAAAGTAATTTGGTATTTACAATTAATATTAGTTGAATTTTCACTTATAAAAGTAATTGGTTTCATTTTCAAGAAATTAGTATTAGTATAATGTATTTTGCAAATATTTAGTATCATACTTTCATTTCTTAGTTAGAAAAAACTTTAAACAAGATATTGAAACCAAAACTAGCAGTATTCAGTATTAACGATGCCTATGGCTCAAATTTATGGTTAATGTGGTTGTGCTTGAGCTATTACATCTATAACCTAACAAATCTAGAATAACGATGTCCATAACATCGTCCATTTAAATCATCAAAGAAAAATAAGGGACATCTTGTTGATATTATATCCAAGGGATGGATAATATCTCTTGGTTTGATAATCTAAAAAGAGTAATCAAATGCACCAAAATCCGCTAGTTCAAACTTAGTAAACCTCTTTGTAGGATTCAATAAATTTTTATTTAATAATTTTTTATGTTCTTTGTAATTTATTAGATATTTAATCATTAGAATGAAAAGTTGGTTTCAACGGTTTCAAGGGTGACGTTATTTTAGGACTAGGCATTAGTTGATTTTAGGAAACAAGTAATAGTCATGGTGACTATTTACTTATAATTATTGCTTTCCTTCATGGGTAGCAGTCACAAAAGAACTATCTAGGAAAAGGGCCCCTAGAAAGGGCTATGTACCCACACAACAATTCACATCAAACTTAGAATAGAAAATAGTTTATCTCATTTGGAATCAGGGTATGTAGGTATCTTGGGAAATGAAGGAAGTTCCCAGTACTCATGCATTTGGGGATGGGGCTTAGGTCATGTCTAAGAAAGATTATAATAACTTGATTAATAATACAAGATTTAATAATTCAAGAGAATCCTTTGATTAAAGTAATGAAGAAATATTTAATTTAAGTATGAAGATAAATATGGTAGTCTCTTGATGCTCAGAAGAATCCTCGGGGAGGATTGGACTTGTACCTAGCAAGATTCCCAAAACCCAAGGAAGGGTACAAGGACCCTTAGTGTTTCAAAATCCTTGGTGGTCTTGTACCTGACCGATTGCTCAAAATATGAGGAAGGGTGCAAGATCGTCTTGGACCTATAATACCCTCGATCAATATTTTGGCTATGTTGTGATTTTTCTGTATGTGACTCAGGATTTGGATTGGTCTTATTGAGTTGAAGTCTCTTGACAAATCATATAATTTTTTTCCTATCCTCATTTGGACCATATGACCATTATGTTACCTATTATGTGAAGGATGGAGGCATGGTTCATAGAATTTTATTTATGAAATTTTCATTAAGAACAAATGAGCCTAAAGGATAAAAGAGCCTGGATTGGCTATTATGGAATCTTGAATATTCAATTGAGACTATCAAATATTAATAATATAAATAAATTTTTAAGGAAAAAATATGGTAATTTTTGGGTGTATTTTCTTGGTTGTTATATTTTCTAATAATCGAATAGTTATATTCTACTTAAGATTTGTCCCTAGTTTATAAAATTGAATGTTGAACAACATCCACAAACATAATATACTCCTAATCTACTTCTACAACTAATGGGATGGAGAGTGATTAAATAATGTATTTATTGATTTTATCACCAATAAGGATTGATGGCTACTCCATTGGGCAACAAAGTCATGATAAAAAAAGAGGATGGAGATTACACTTCAATATCAACAAAAACTAGATCACATTCACATTGTTGAATATTCAAGATACTGAGAGGGGGGGTGAATCAACATCTTCTAAAAATTATTGAACAAACATCATCAATTACTCTAATGCAAATAGCAGAAAGATAAGCAAGAGCAATAACAAAACATGAAACCACACAACACATAAACACCAGAATTTTACGTGGAAAACCCATTGAGGGGAAAACCATAGTGAGGATTAGCTCACAATATATAGTAGTTCCAAAACCAAATACAAAAGAGGCTCACTACCAAATACAAAATCTCACTGCTTACAAGTAGGAATCACTATCCAGATAAGGAGGCTCACTACCTACAAAAGGATTATAGATACAAAATGGCTTATAGCCAAAATATGAATTGATGGAGTTACACCTCAAGTGCAGATTCAGTTCCTTTGATGCTCAAGGAATTTGACTGTCAATAGAATAATATTCACTCTACTTCGCATTCACATACTATTCGGACTTGACACACACTTCTCACTTCTCTATGCTCAATATCCAAACCATCTTGTATATATATGATTTGTCCATAGGCATCAATTAGGTCAGCGTAATTAGATGCAACACATAAAAAGGATAAATTTCAGCTTCATGCAAAAATTTTCCAAAGGTAATTCAACTATGCATCATGCTATATCATGTTAGCTAGAACCAAAGATAGGTCGCTCATATATCCGCAACACAAATTAAATCATTATATCACTAATTTTTTATTAGGTTGGCCATGGATAGACTTAATAACAAGATGAAACACCGAACCAATGTCAACTTGTCAAATGATCATATGAGCATATAGGATTGCATACACACATGCTTCCAACATTCATAAACTGTTTCCCAAAACCACAACCAACAATTATCACTGAAGGGGAAATGCAGACCAAAATACCGGACCAAAAACACCAGAGGATGTAAACCTATTCTTCATACCGATTCAAAGTATCAGACCAGCCTGACGCCTTAATCAACATGGTGGCATCAATGACAACACAAAGACTGATCTTCTTCATTCTTCCAACAATCTCCCCCTTTTTCATTGATGGCAACATGTGCCAAAAAAGTGTATGACAATCTCCAAAAAAAATTCCCCTACAATTTGTCCAAAACTCTCCAAATTTCTCCCCCTTTGACATCAATGGAAAAGGGCGACCAAAAATAGGATCTAAACGTATGTGACATGGTGACATTGTATTCTAAAAATTCTAAAACTCCAACATTTCCAAAAACTCTCAAACATGCAAAACATTTAAAGCTTAAAAAAACTTCTAGAAACCCCCCCTTTGTTCATCAATTCAATTTTTTATTTTTCTTCACTTTTTTTTTCTCTCCTTCTTTTACCACAACAGAAAAATAATAGAAACTTAAACATTCAGAAACTTGGGTAAAAATAAGATTCTTCACCTGAAACACTTTCTTGTATCTTTCTTTGATAACTGGAAGGATCTTCTTCTAGGAAAACATAGCAGAATCCATTCTTGTGCACATACTCTCCAACAAGCCCAAAAATGTGAAAGAGGATGACCAATCCATGGATGAGCACTGAATTTCACAATCTTCTTCATCATGGAGTATTCCAGAGAGATGATCTTACTGGACCTCAACAATTTTCTTAACGATCCAGAAAGTTTTCACATCTTCTCTTTGTCTTTGAACAGTAATCAACTCTGCTTGCAGTTCTCCAAATCTTATCCTTTGTTTTCCTTCTTTGTCTTTAAAGATATCAAAGTTCTTTCTAATTCTATTCATTTTAGATTCAATTGCTTCAATCTTACTTCTAAAATTGTCAACTATAGCAGACCACTGGAGACAATACTTGTAGATATCCAACATTTCTTTGATGCATTTCTTTGTCTCATTAATGTGTTTGGATAACCTTTGCTTAGCTTTAGCACATCTCTTCTCAACCATGGATTCTAATTTACGTCCTTCCAAACCTTCCAATAACATTCTCTCTTCAACAACTTCAACTAAATTATCCGGTAAATAATTAGAAACACTTGAAACATCAATACCTTTTCTAGGCAGATACTCAACCAGAGCATCATCAATCTTGAGTCTGTCCATCGAAGAGGATGCATTCCACAATTCACCAATCTTCTTCATCTTACCTTTAACTAACATTGTTTGAATATCATCTGGATCAGAAGATTCAGATCCAGGCAAGGATTCTTCTTCATTCTCTTTTTCTTTCGGAATGATGTTGATATCTTTTGTGATAGATTTTCTCTTCTTAGATTCTTAAGGGGAATCACCAATAACAACTTCCAATTCCTTTGTAATGGAGGATGAATCCTCCTCAAACTGCCTAGATACAGTCATACCGGAGCACATGTCCTTCTACAAGGATAAGAAAAAGACTTTATAAGTACTTGCAATATCCTCCATATCTTCCAAATATCTGTATATTTGTTTTCTGACAGGGATCCTGGATTCCCACTCAACATTTTCTTTTCCCAATAGCGAGTTTAGAAAATAGAATACCAAGCATATAAGCAAAGACACAAAATGGAAAGGGTATCCCTTGACCAGGAACAATCATACATTTTCAGTTAATTTTTCCAATATCAAGCTATACATATCAAATTGCTTATTTTCCTTCACCATTTTGTGTGCCAGATACACGACAATAGCTGAAGTGGAACTTTCATGATTCTTAAAATAGATCTTGTAAGAAATATCATACGCAACATACCTTACAATGAGGTTTCCAATAATATTTATCAAAAAGGCTCTGGGGTCTTTGTCGATTCCATTTAATTCCTCCACCTCTTTGTATTTAAGTGTTTTCTTTTTGGGGAGGTCACTAACACTGCATAACCCGGTGACGGCTTCAATCACTTCCTTCGTAATAGGGTAGGGTTTGTCCAACACAATGTTGTCATCTTTGATTTTTCTCAATAGAAACAAGATGGATTCTTTGTCTATGAACCAAGATAATCCTCCCCACAAATCCATGCCCAAGGTTTTTATATTCTGCAAATCATTTGACTCTAACCCTAATTCCATTTCCTTAATTTTACGATGATCGAATTCTTCCAGTTCAACTCCTTTCAACCTCATTGGAATATTTCCACTTGATCCTTTGTTAATAGATTCCATTGTATTACTTAACTTCTTTAAATTCTTAGAAAAAAAATTATTTTCTTACCTTCCTCTATAGCTGTGAGAGAAAAACTTTCGTCGCCTATTCTTGATTGTTCATAATTATCTCTCAGAATTGCTTCAAATTGCTTTAGAATCGCTCCCAAGGTTGCTCCAAGTTGTTCTTCGAGTTCTTCAAATGCATAGGCAAAAAAATGACTTGTACATTTTACTTTATACACTATCTCTTTACCCTAATTTGTATTAAATGCAATAAGCTGATAAAAGCTTATAAAAACCTTCTTCCACTGCACTAGGAAACCCTAATTTTCTCCGCAAGAGAACATGCTTGCACTTTTTCTTCTAGTTTCTTTTGCATAACCTTTGTCCATCCAATCCTTACAACATATCCTCATTCCAACATCTGACACACCATATTTTTAGGGGGTTTGAACAATTTTATATTGAAGCTCCCCCTAAGACCATGCTAGGTCTAATTCTCAGAGGAATCGTCTACACCAGATGAGGGCATAGACGCATATGTCATCTCAGGTTCTTCTTTCTTCTTCCATATCTTGTTCATTTCATACTTAACCTCATCTTTGTCAATCTTCTTCACAGGTTCATTTTCCTTTGTTAGAGCAGACTATTTTCCCTTTTTGCTTCTACATACTCTTGAAATATGTCTCGGTTTGTTGTAAATGTAGTAGAAAAAAATTCTCTAATTTATTTCACTTCCATTAATCTTTGATTTGCATTGATTTTCTTTGTGTCCAAACTTTTTATAGGTATAATATTAGCCATCAAAAAAATGATTCACTCTACCTCCATTAAAATAATTCATCATCCGAGTTTTGCATTCACTAGCTTTATGTCCAACCTTTTTGCATGCATAACATTGTCCAAAGATGGAGCCAAAAAACCGATTCATCCTACTCCTACACTCAGTTTCCCTATGACCAAATTTGTCACATGAAAAGAAAATACCATTAAAATATGGGTACCTTTGATCATTTGGTTGTCTGATAGGCTGTCTTCTTCATGGATTTCTTTTTTGCTTCCCTTTATCTTGAGTCTTTTGATTGTCTACTAGATTTGAGTTCTGCACATTTTCACCAGCTTCATTTCTCAAGCCACCTTTTTCTTTAGAAGTTTTTTTTCCTACTATCAATTCATCAAGCTTGGTGGAGCTTGTCTTGAAATTATCTTCACAGATTTTTTGTTTCTCCAGATCTATTTTCAGATTCATCACTTCTTGTTCAAGCCTTGAGCATACATCAGATTTACTTTACACCACTGTATTCAAACATTCCTCAACTCACTTCTTTTCTTCCACTTTCACCTTTGATCTAGTAATCTCTTCATTTGCTTGTTTCAATTGCTCACTCACTTCTCTATTTCTCTCTTTGAATTTCTTCAATTGCTCTTTCAATTTTTGGATGCATTCATTTGCCTCGTCAAGATTTTATTTCAGATCTTTATTTTCAGTTTCTTCCTTGTCAAGATCTTCAAGATCAACCTGGAGCTCTTCTTTATCCATTTGTTCAATCTGCAGGATCTTCTCAAGTTGTTAGGCTTTCTCAAGGGAACCAAAGCTCTGATACCAATTTTTGAATATTCAAGATACTGAGAGGGGGGGTGAATCAATATCTTCTAAAACTTATTGAACAAACACCATCATTTACTCTAATACATATAGAAGAAAGATAAGAAAG